>WYDI02039089.1:0-34354 GCA_009867235.2 Psittacus erithacus | reverse complement strand
GCATGCCTCGTGCACCCTGCAGAGGCGCCATCTTCTAACCCCGAGGTGTCTGCATTGCTCACAAGATGTCCGCCGTCACGCACCCAGTCCCAACACTCATAAATGTTACTTAGGCATTTTCAGCTAATACGCAAAAGCTTTACTTGGTGTCAGAGTTGTTCTGTACTCCAGGAAAGAATGGGCCTTCTAAGATTGTATGACAATCTTAGGTTCATTATTTCTGGTTTTCAGTAGGTCTAGGTCTGTTTTGTATCAAAATACAAATGTAGATGGTGCTGGGGGGTAAAAAATGTCTCTGCAATTGTCTCTCAGGGAATGTAAGGAGAAATCAATATTACATCAAAATGTAAATTAGAAATACTTTTTGTGGGTGTTTATAAATGTTCATCTGAATTGGTCAGTCTATTTTACTTTCAGATAAGTTCCAATAAGTGCAGCATCAAGTCATAAAATATCATAGAATCATAGAATATATAAACCCTGAAATAATGAGTTGAATAGTCAAGGGGAAATGGTTTTAAACTGAAAGAGGGTAGATTTAGATTAGATATTAGGAATAAATTCTTCACTATGAGGGTGGTGAGACCGTGGAACAGGTTGCCCAAAAGAAGTTGTGGCTGCCCCATCCCTGGCAGTGTTCAAAGCCAGGTTGGACAGGGCTTTGAGCAACCCGTCTAGTGGAAAGTGTCTCTACCTGTGACAGCAGGGTTGGAAGCAGATAATCTTTAAATTCCTTTCCAACCCAAACCATTCTGTGATTCTGTGACATGGTGTTTAGGAGCTGACTGCTAAGCTGTGGTCATATTGACAGCAAAATATCTTGATGATTTGAAATAGTTGGAAGCTTTTACCCATTATTCAAAGAAAAGAAAGATCCCATTCATGCGGACTTTTGTAAATTACATTAATCCGCATATGCCTCGTTGTTAAACAGCTATGGACACATGTTTTTTTCCTAAAAACGTAATTAGCCTTTCTCTCACTAAACTTACTGTAGTGAACTTAAGTAGTGCAGGAAATGAAGAATTTCTACAAAAGCCCATCTTTGGATTTCCTGTGTCTGACCACACTATCAGAACAGCAGTTGATTACATTTTCAGAGATCATTTTTCAGCCTCAGAAGTGAAATGAAGCTTCTCTGAAGGGTCTGTATAGACTCATCCTTTTATTAGTTACACAGCTAAAACCTCGTGTCACAAAAAATTATGCAGGTTACCAAAAGACTGAATTTCAGAAATAAGGCTGCATTCAAATGTTAATGGTAAATAACAGCAAAATTTAGAGGGGGGGGCGGGAAATCAGGTTTGGGTTTTTTTGGTGTTTCTTCTGAATCCTTTCCTTAATCAGTTTAAGAGAACCTATAATTTGCCTCTTTGCTTTTTTTATGTTATGCAGAGAAGGCCAAGCCATTATTTTTGTCATTGATAGCAGTGACAAATTAAGAATGGTTGTGGCCAAAGAAGAACTTGATGCCCTTCTGAATCATCCAGGTGAGGAGGCTTTTTTCCCCTTCTGTTTCCATATTTATTGTGTTATCTTAAGAAAAGCCCTTTTCTGACACATTCTGCATTCTGAGTAATATGCAAATATTTTAGTCACCACAAATACTAGAACAATAATAGCCTTCAGTAAGTTCACATTTACAAAGTGATCATACTTCAGTTGGCTGCCCTGGGTTGGATTGATCTCATTAGTCAATATAGCTCAAAAGTTGCATTGTTTAGAGGAAGAATAGACTTTGACTCTTTGGAAACTGAAAGCCTGTATGTGATGATCAACACATACAAAAAGGTATCTCTGTGTCTGGAGTTTTCATGAAGAAAGCTAATTCTTTTAATGAAACTTTTATTTTCTTTTTTTATCTTCATTATTGTTTCAAACTAGTATTATACTTTAGCCAGAAATAAGGAGAGGTAATTATACCAGTCAGTTTCAATTGCCTGTAAAAGGATACATGGGATGGAAGAAGATATGAGATATGATCAGGGGAGTGGGTTTAGGGGTTTGGCTTGGTTTGGTTTTTTACATGAAGCTGCACTTTTTAAATCGAGTTCTGAGATTAGTCAATTCTTTGCTTCTCTGCCCTCCTTCATAGAAAACATTACTGGAATGGTTTTTGTAAGCAGTATGCAGATTTGACTTTCAGCACTTTAGGTAATTGCTCTAACCAGATTATAAAACTACATATAGGAAATTTAAAAGTTAAATAAACCTGTAATTCCTTATTTATTTATTAAGCTGGTAGAGCCTTAACTTCTGGGCCTACCGTGCTGAAAGTAAGAAAGGAGAGAAGCTGACTTCCAACCAAGAAAATTAGTATGTGGTAGGGGCAGTTATATTACCATGATTGTATTTTCCATGAAGACTGCATATAACACATTAGTTCATTAACAAAGATGCTGTAACTGAGGTGTGTGTGAGAGCTGACTGGGCCCTCTTAATTTCATGTTCAAGGGTATGGGTCATTTCAAGTGCAGACACTGAAAAGACAGACTTGCAAAGGTGAAAGGGGAGGATGAGGTCATCCAAAGGCTGCAGGTGGATTACATAGAGGCCAGGGAGCTTTGTACCAGAACAGATATTAAGCACAGTAGTAAAAGGTGATTCTGTTGGTAAAATGGAAGCCGCATAGGGCCAAGTGTGGGAGGTTGATAGTGCTGTAATAAGTTACTGGTTTATTAGAAGGCAAAAGAGTGAAAATGTTAAGACTGATGAGATGCAAGCTTAGGCAGGGCTTTTTATTTAGGCATTAAGAGGTTCTTAATGCTGATCTCGCAGACCAGTGCAGTTCAGTTGTTGATGTGTTTGTGTCTTTTAGTTCTGAAAGACTGTGGCTATGGCCACCTAATATATTCCCTAGGACCAGGAAAGGGCATCTGTGTATTTCTGCCTTGGAGTAGCTCAGCTCGAATGCAGCAAGTGTTATTACCATTTCTAATTTCAGTGGGTCACACCTAAGAGAACCAAAGAGAAGAAAAGTTCTTCTAGTAGTAATGTTTGATAAAAGTAGCTGTTAACTGAATCAATATATAACTGGGTTACTATACCTACATTTTTATTTGTATTACTGTTCAGCTTCCTACACTCTCTACTTTCTCCCTGTCTATGCTTCTGCCTCTGTGAACCTCTTGGAGTGGATTACATTTACAAGTTTACTTAAGGTTTAAATGGATGCAGGGTAACAAGCTTGATTCAGTTCCTGTGTGAAAATCTTAGCAATCCTTCAGAAAAACAGTTCCCTCTTTTTTTGCCAGACTTTGCCCGAGGTTGTCAGGTGAAAGAGAATGTGAACTGTGAAGCATTAATGGGCATAATGTACTGGCTGGGACTGTTTTGTAAATCAAAACTACGTATTGTTTTTACTTACTTAAGTTACAATGCACTTTACAAGTAACTGTTTGATGATCGCTGTTATTTTTATATCAAACTCCATTCTTCAGCATGGAGTGTGTAGACGGGAGATGTAGATTACTTGTTTTACTTGTAGATGGTAGACTGCAGGTTACTTGGTTTAGATACTGACTCTTGGGTCACTTGACCTCCATCACATGCTTCTAAAGCAAACTGACATTTCTGTAAATTGGAAATTCTTTGTATAAAATTATACATCACACATATCTAATCTAGTGTGGGGGATTTTTTCTTTTATGTGTTCACTTCTAACTGCTTGCAAGTAGAAAATTTTACTTTCCATTAATAAGTATAAAAAGGGGTGGGGGAATACTGTATAGTAAGAAACAAGGTGATAAGGTAGGATATAATGTCAATTTCTGTGACCACCACTTTATTTAGCAAACATCTTTTAGTGTACATTTCTGAGTGTACATTTATGTGAACAGGTTGTGCCCCTTTTTAATTGCTTTAAAAAACCCTAAGAATTCCTCGATTAACTTGGCTGTTTGTATATGTGATGTCAACTAATTTCTGTCATTTTAATTTATCAATAACCTGCAACTCGTGGGTATTAGAGTTCATTTAATGATATGATAGATTAATGCAGCAGCTTTAATCAGTTGAACAAAAGCTGTTCAACTATGGAATCAAAACAGAGATTTAATGATACTTTGTGCTTTATTTTGAGGTCTGGCTTTTGTGCTAGATGATTATCAGAAGATAAAATAGCTCCAGATAGGGTAAACAGTTGTGAAAATTGTGAGCACTTTGGTCAGCATTTCTGATCTCTGTGTCTGGGTAGACAGTGTTATCTGCACTGATTTTTATGGAAAGGTTCCGTAGGGGGGTTCAAAAAAGCATAATTAGGAAGGCTCAAACTACATCAGCTTTGACAGTTTGTTGGGGTTTTGTTTTATTGGGTTTTATGTTGTCCCGTCATGTCATGTCCCATTATGTCATGTCCCACCACTCCCCCAGCAGGGATAGCTGGCTTATGGTTGAAGTTCTTAAATAAATCCTTAGCTTATTCCTACGTGAAATAACCTTTTCTTTTTACTATTGAAAAAAAAGCCTGTATAATAATTTTCCGGGGGCTGGGGAGTGTTAGTGAAGTTATTTTCCCTTTAAGAATTGACTGATAGACTCAAATCTAGATTTTCTAGATTTTTCTAATCCTGTAATTCCTCCTCTGTTTGAATAACAGAAAAAATTCTTACAGTTAATATTGGTGCTGGCAGTTTTGCATCTGTCAATTTGAAGACAGTATAGTTTGTCTCCTTCCAATGACTCTCTAGTATTTCATGGTAATCAATGAAGCTTATGCTTTTGAATGTGTATGCCAGATATTGCCAGTGGACTTGGTTTGGTCCGTAGTTCTCACTGCTAGCCGAGAAGAGCTTCTGAAAAGTTAAGTTCTTCAAGTGAAGATAGGATAAGGGATGTCCAGACATGTGCATGTTTTCCTATCTTATTAATTTTATGAAGTCATGGATGCTCTTCAGGATGCAAAAGGATAATTTGTTAAAAAGACTACCTGCAACTATTGTTGTGAGGTTATGAATGAACACAAATAGTTTTTCTGTCCATTTTACACATCCAGTCCTCACCAAGCAGAGATGTGTAATATTTGTAGGCAGTTGTTTGATCTTCTGTTCCTCAGCTTCACCAGCAATTTATATCTACAGCTTTAAATGTAAGTATAAGGTAGGGAGAAAGGGGGTAGAAGATCCCAAAGACTCCAAGAAAGTTTGTGAGCATTCTTGAAGCATGCTTCAGAGGCCATGTGACCCAACAGTATTCAACTTGGTAGGATACAACCATCAGAGAATTGCAGTTACAGGTGAGCAAATATCTTCCTGTACTGTTAGTAGCTTATTACATGTAGAGATTAACAAGTGTTGTGTAATGCCATGCTAGTCCTGTTTCTGCTCATGTCTAGATATAAAGCACCGTCGACTGCCTATTCTCTTCTTTGCTAACAAGATGGACCTCAGGGATGCAATGTCATCTGTGAAAGTATCTCAGTTATTGTCATTAGAAAATATCAAAGACAAGCCCTGGCATATCTGGTAAATTTCCTTTTTGCTACCCTTTTATTGGTATTACTTTTTACATTCACGTTTCAGCTCTACCATGCCACTCAGTATCATGTAACATAAAATACATCAACTGGATAAACTGCTGTGTTGCCACATGTGGAAACAGTAACAGTGTTAAAATACTTGCTATGAAATTTGTTTTGAACACACAATGTATTCATGTTGACTGTGTGTTGAAAATTTTCACAATAGAACTGTTGCCCAAATAATGAAATGGAGAAATTCTATTGAAATCAGAAAGCAGTGTTCTTATCTGAAGAATAGCTGTTATTATTTTTTGCTGGGAAATTGAGTATCAGTGTTTTTATTATCAGTACTGCTTGCAGCTTTCACAATATCAACAATTAAACCTTTATAGATGTTACTTAACTCTGCAGATGTTTTAGTAAACTACTGTTGAAAGGCCATTTAGTAAACTATTCTTATGGGAATTCAGAGGGACACCACACTCTTTGTACTGTGTGATGTTTGAGGGATTTTTAGTTGTAGGAGCTACTGTCTTTTCTTTCTGAAGGATATAAGCTTTCATATCAATAGAGGGATTTTGTGTCAATGTACAAGGAAGAAAAAAAAAACCCTTTCCTTTTATCAGAAATGTTTTACAGAAGTTAGATTTTTGTCTTATTAAAGTCCTCAGATACTATAATTAGAAGTGAAATCAACAGCTGAATGCTGCTGAACACTACAGTTCTCATTTAGGCCCTTTTTAATATTAAACTTGATTACCTATGCATTGTTTTGGGGTCACTGCTTTTTGTCTCAGAAACTACCCTGATAAATTCTGAAGATCTTTGGAAGGCAATCTTATAACTAACCACAGTAACAGTCCAGAGTCACTGCTGTGCTAGTTTTCATAAGCTGAAGAAGCACAGTTATACCCATGTGATTCAAGAGCTAGATTTACACTCTCCTCAGTATAGTCTACTATTCTATATATTAACTGACACTCCGAGGGTTGCTGTTACAAAGAAGTGTACTACACTTTCTTCACCCCATATTCCAGCATCCTCGCTGTGCATAAGAACTGCATGGGAGGGTACTTCACTCAATGATCTTAAAAGTCATTTCCAACCTAAATGATTCTATGATTGTATGATTCATCGCTGTTGTTATAGATAGTAAAAATTTTTTATAGCATAATCTGAGCAGGGAGTTATCTAAATGGATATGCTGCAGAACAAGGTGGCTCCCTTGTGTGGGACATCTTCCAGAACCCTTCATGTTCTAGGAATAATTCCTCTGCCTTGAAACTGAAATTAAAATAGATCACATCTTGAAATGGTGTTTCCATATTTATCTGGAGGGTACTCTAGAATGTATCATTTGAGAAGCAGACTTCTGCGTGTGAAGAAAACTTAACTGTACTTGATGCTACATTGCAGTTCTGCAAATCACAAGTATAGTGATGACTGCACTAAAACCAGTATTTTTACAATGTTTTCATAATTTGTTTATTGTTCTCTTTCAGTGCCAGTGATGCTCTTAAAGGGGAAGGATTGCAAGAAGGTGTAGATTGGCTGCAAGGTATATCCTGTGTAATTCTCTTGCTCTGTTTTCATTCTGTTAAGCTTTTCCATTTTGTAAGGGTTTTTTTTCTTTATCATTTCCTTTGTTCTCTTTCTGTCCATTTCTGCTGTCAGATCAAATTACACAGTGAGTACTGATGCTCCATCTCATATTTGCCTTGCATTTACCTCCTTAACTACACAAAAGATCATGTCTGTTTCTCTGACAAAAGCGCGTACTTTTAATCTAGTGCCAAAATAAGAACAACTTACATTACAACTATCACAGAATATGCAGACACTGATAACTACATAGAAAATACCAGATCCATCCTAGAGGATGTATTACAAGTTTTTAATAACAAACTTGGTATGGATGCTGTATATCCTTCTGGTTGCATGTTGGTAAGGGTCTGGTCCCTTTTGTCCTCCCATATACTGCTAAATGCATAGAATAGTGAAGTGTGGTATAGTTTTGGTAGACTCATTCTAATTTTAGCTGCCTAATTTTCGTTGCTTACGTTGTGTGTGTACTACGTAGTGCAGTATAATCTGAATCTGCAAGGAAGTTTCTCTGTACTGGCCTGTCCTGTGCTGTGGCAGCCGCTAGATGTCAGCGATGTTCCAGAGTCAGTGCCACTAAACTCCCTTTAAAATGCAGCTAAATAATATCCAGCATTGTCCGTGATTTAACATATCTCCATTTATCTATTGATCCCAGACTGCCCTTTGTACTTAGCATCCTTACTGCTAATTAGAAAGAGATGGTTTATTTTACTGTGTTATTACAGACTACAAAAACCATTTGGTCCGGTTTTCAGAGGAAGGGACCAAAAATAGTTGTTATAAAGAGATTTACAGTCCCACAGAGATCCATTCTCCACTATCTAAAAGCGTCCTGTGGTGGGCAACTAGAATCTTACCACTGAGTTTCCTTCACTGTATATCCTATTATCAGAGGGGAAGATTCCAAATCACATCCTTTTTCCTAATTTCAGGCATAGTTCTGACTTTGTAATATATTCCCATGATTTTTCAAAGTCTATGCTTATCTTTGAGGAACCTTCGAAGTTTCAACCCAGATTTTAAGTTGATGGGTTTGTATGTAGCTTCAAGCTACTTAGAAGGATCTTAAATGCTTGTCTGAATATTTTGACAGAAAACATTAAGTTGTATATGTGGATTTTTAAGCACAGTAAGCAGGTGATTCTGCTGTCACTCACATAGTTGTTCACAGCTATTCACTTCTCATGGATTGTTAAACTTAATTTTCTGAGCTGAAATTCTTCATGGATGGGCTTTATCTAGAAGTTTCCTTTAACTCCTCAGCTCAGTGTCCTCAACAGCTTAAAAGGGGCTGGGTTTAAACTGTATTGTTGCCTAAGCATGTGCAGTTTGGCACTTACTTACACTTTTAATGGATGGAAACTTTGATATTGCAAGAACTGTGATTCTTCTCCTTACTCCTAGACCACTAGATGGAAAAAACTGAAATAACTCTTAAGTTATAGTGATCCCTAAATCACAGCCTGTGGATGCCATAAAATTCAATGGAAGAAATAACACCTGGTTAATGAATGCTCAGTTCTTCCTGTCAGCAGCCAGGCTTTCCTTAGTTACCTTTTGCAGATCCATTACAGGTAGTTCACAGATTTGGGGCAGCAGGGGCAGAAGGGTTTACATTTATTTCCCCCAGTGTAGTGAAGGCTAAGTTTGCATATTTCCCTGTTTTGTAATGCAGCAACACATCATCAGTAGGGTAAAACCAACCTTTCTCACAAACAGCCTAAACCCAGCTCACGTTCCCTGTTAGTGGGGTGAATTGTGCCGATTTCCACATTTTGTAATGGAGATGTGGTATATTTATGCTAACTAAGGAAATGTTTGAAGTGAACTGAGAAGTGGCAATCAGGCAGCAGTATGGAGAAGTGTGGCTACTGAGAGCAAAGAAGTTTGCATGCAAGTTATTAAAAACCAAGCTTTACATCCTTCGCTGTTGGGGAGTTGGTTCGTGTTCAGTTATGTGGAAGCTGAAAAGTGTAGAAGGAGTTAAAATGCATAGTTCATAAAGTAAACTTCTACGCCTTATTCTCATAAAAGTTATCGGATAAGGCCAAAAAGAAAAGATAAAGGTTATGTGGTAAAGTCTTCCTGTTTAATTAGTGACATTCAGGAGAAACAACTTGGCTGTGGAGGAATTTCGGAAGTGGATGAGAGACAAAGTTGAAAACAACTGCATTGTCCCCCATTCTTGTTACTACACCAAAATATCTTTTGGTGTACTTATGTAACCTGGACAATACTGGGTTATTCTGTTTTCAAAAAGCAAAATATAACAAGGATTCATCTTGTATTAAGACTAGCCATTTCTTTTTATTAACAGATCAGATACAAGCAAGGAAGACATGAGAGATAACTGAAAGATGGCATTCTTTTACAGACTTTGTCAGTAGATGTACAAGTTCCTTGGAAAAGAAGAATGATTTAAATAAAAATAGCAGTTCAGCTAAAATATACTCTGTTGACTTGTTCCCTTTTAGTATCTCTTCCAGGAAAACTGAATGTAGACAACATAGCACCTCAGGTATGCGCACTGGTGAATTAAATTGAATCTTGTGACTGGAGAGCATATATATAAAATATATATATATTTCTGTTAAACATCTGCATTCATTTGAGTTTTAGGTGATAATCAGCTGTCATGAGATGTCCCTCTGGTTTTTTGGGGTGCATTTGAACACCTTTTGACCAAATGGGAATATTTATTTTGCTGAGAAAGAGCAATCAGCACTTTCTGAAACACAGCTGCACGAGATACCTACTGATTTTAGATGCCCATTTTTAGGTATTTCTGCTTTTTTTTTTTTTACTGTAAAATCTGATGTTGGGGTTTTAATAATCATCTACAATAGGCTTCTAGAGGAATATTTTTATGTAAGATACAAGGATTTGAACGTTCAGTGTATTTGTTATAGATGTATGCAGATGTTTTTAAGGAACTGCTTTTAATGAAAAGTTATAAATTGTTTCTGTAACATGCCATGGTTATATTTACATTCAGTAAAACTTTAAATATACAACATGCCATGGTAATTTTAAACTTATATATGTTCATTGATGGTCTTTATGTCTTAAATTTTTTGGTTTTCTGTTAGTTTCTTTTGGAATTTGTCCATTTTCCAATGGAAATAGCATTGTATACTGTAATAAAATGATTATCTCCTTTTCCAAGTGCTTTATTTTGTTTTTAATTGCATATATTCGTTACCCTTTCTAATAAACTAGACTGTTCTGCCAGATATTTAAGGCGCATATGGTTGAAAGCTATATTTTGAAAACACAGTTAAGGGACAGTTCACTAGCTTACTAGATCATTAATATGAAATGTCTTGTACTTCTCTTGTGTATAAAAACTGTTCTACTTTCAAGACTAATTTTTCATAAACTTTCTGATTTCAAAGATGTATTATAGGTAACAAATTAAGACCTTTATTTTTGTCATGCTACCTCTCTCCCTTTTATCCCTCCTCCCTCGCCCAAGAAACAAGCAGACTGGCACTGTGCTGATCAGCTGATTCCTGTAGGAGATGCAATATGTGGGTCTTGCAAAAGCTTCCCCCCCTCCTTATTCACATATGAAACACACATATGTTCTGTAAGCATCTCTCCTAAGGCTCACTTAATAGAGGAATATTTGGAGCAAAGGGCCCTGCCTGAAATGGTAGAACAGTTTTATGTACTTTTAGTCCTTATGAAATAATTAAAATTAACTCACTTGGTTTGCTAGAGGGAGCTAAGCCTTGCTGTAAAAGCCCTTTCTTACAGGATTCTGTAATTCAGACAGTTCAGTCTTTGACACCTTTGGTCTTCTGTCAGCTCAGAATCTAAATATCTATACAAAATCAAATACAAAGGAGGAAAAAAACTCATAATTCTGAGACTTTTTCTAACTGAACTGTGGGGCAGATAATTTTCTGGTTTACTTTGCATTGGTTAATATAGTAACAAAATCATGCTTGTTGGAAACCTTTTGCTGAGTGTAAGTATTTTGTAATTATTTTGGTTCACTTCTATGGCTTATTTAAATAAATTGTTCAATTTTAAATTGGCATTATTTTTTTTTCTACCAAAGAAGATGTAAGTCCTTATATAAAAGCACTGACTTCCTTGAATAAACTAGACCTTGATAGCTTTCTGACTATTTTTGTTTATGTTGGACTACATGAAGTACTATGTTTTCTCTCACTTTCAGAACATTTGTTACGTTTCTATGAACATAAATCACCTGCATCTTCAGCTCTTCCCCAGCATGGTGTACAGGCATAAGTCCCTAACCTACACAAATGGTACAGCCTTGAGTTGCTCTGATATCATTGAATTTGGTACAAGGATCACATACTGCACAAAACCCTCATGCATCTTTGCAAAAAGGCTTCTTTGGAGCTGTTTTCTGAGAGCTCAGTGGTTGTCACTCTTCAGTGCTGTTCTCCCATCACATTTAGGATGATAATGTGTTCTATCTGGATGCTCTAAGACAGTTTACATGTGTGAGTTCATTGCACCTTAAGAACAAAGCAGACAAGTTCCTTCGGAGGTTTAAATGAGACTTGAAGATTATTCCTTTTTTCTTCATGTTACCATAAGTGTATTCATAAAGTAGGAACTTGAAAGGCAATAGAGTGACTGAATGAGATTATGAGAGAGTTTGGTCTTCACACCCCACACATTATATGCTGTTGCTTCTGTACATTAAGCTGCCCTTCTACATAGTTATTAATTTCCTTAAAGTACGCCTGGTAATGCTTAAGACTGTAGAATTTCCAACTGAAACATGAGGCAGTAATTCTCACATACAAAGTGCTGCCTTCTCTTCTTTACTAAGTGGGGGCTATCAGGTAAATATGTGAACCCTGATTCTTTCTAGCCTGGCCTCTTTGGTTCTGAGGATGCTTGACAATACAGGCTCCCTAGTAAGGAAAGTAGCCCCATCAAACTGTTTTTGTAAAGCAAGGTAGTTGGTGCTGAGGACCTGATGTCCCCAGTCTGTGAGGTTTTGAGTTTCCTTTAAGCTTGGCTCCATTCTGGCCTCCAGACAGTGCCTCTTACTTGCTGGAGCAGGTTGGGCACACTCTGGGCTTTCCAGTGTACTTTCATCCAGAAAGAATTCAGTTTGTGTACTCCACTCCTAGCCTACTTTGAGAAATAAACAAAAGCGCTGTTAGTGAGGGTGATCTTTGAAGTACCCTTGTGACCTGAGCTAGCATACTAGTGTGGGCATGCCTGTACAAACTTAAGAGGGAAACAATCCCAAAGTATTAAAGCCAGAGTTGAAACCATGTAAAAGACTAGCAGAACTTGGCAAGAGGTGTCAGTTCCAGTGAAATATCTAGTAAAAATACAAGTTTGTAGTATGGTCCAGTGAGAACTGGGAAAATTCATTCCATTATTAAAGGATATAACCATTAGACAGGGGTTAAGTGGTAACAATTCCAATTTAGAGAAAATGGCATAATGCGAGTTGTGAAAAATAGGCGGCCATGGGTAAAAAGAGGAGTTATCAGCTGTCAAGCGTCATTGCTGTTCTTGACATCATCTGTATTTATGACCACACAAGTTTAAAGTTCTTATTAGGGAAAAACTTTGCAATGCTTTTTTTTAATACATATATATATATACGTATACATATATGTGTGTGTGTACTTAAAATCTCACACTGCAAGTAAATCTGTGTGTTTTAATCTTATCCACCAACATTCATTAGCATACTATGCTGAACAGGAAAAAAGTGTCTAGAAATTGGTGTAATTCATAGCAAATGGATTTAGTGAACCAGAAAGTCTACATTGCTTCAATTATAACAGCAATCCAAGAAAAGTTTCATCATTTATTATAATGGCAATGAATTACATGGACACAACTTGGTCCAATTTAACATCTTCATCTGTGATGTGATTCCGTTGGCCAGTAGTTACTTTCTTTCTTTAGAGGAGTAAGGATAGACAAAGGGTTTCTTATCAAGGGTAGAATCTTTCAGCTGGGAAAGGTGAAGTTTTTCTCTTGTAATAATTCTTCTTCCCTCTGTCCCCTCTCTCTCTTCCTTAGATTTGTTTGGTTAGGTTGGGTTTTCAAAGGGAAAGGGTTACTCTGTTTTGAGGTGCCTAGAACAAATGAGTAATTGTCTGGGTTTGTAAGTCCTCTGCTGAGGTTTAAATTAAGTGCAAGTTAATGCTCTAAAAAGTTTCTGGCACCGGTTTCAAAGCAGGCTGAATTGATTTATAAACTAATCCAATCTAATGGTTAGCAAGTGTTGCTGCATGTTGCAGTTAAGGTTTGACCCTTACTATTTCTTTAATTGTTACCGTTATAAAATAAGAATAATAAAATTTACCTTGGTAAGCAGTTGCAGAATAGCCACTTCAGTGCTGATTTCGGAGTATTTGTGTATGTACAGACCTTTTCTGTTGTAGCGTTACAGTTCATGGAAAGTAAAAAGCATATATCCAAACTCAACTAGTTTAGGAGGTAGGAGTATGTTTTTTAGGGTCAATTTCCTTTTCACCCATTTCATAACTGTTAAAGTACTACTTAGTTCTCTGTCTACTCTGTCATGCAATGGCTCAGAAAAGGATTAAAAAAACCCCTTTTGTGGGTAGTAAGTGTCATGCTTTCCTTGAGGTGGGTGCTCTGTCAGCATGTCAAGTACTGCATTTTAGTAAATAAGTCCTTGATTAATGCAGGATACAAAATACTTTTTTGAAGAAAGTGCTTTCTTCAAGGCTGTAGCAAAATGCCTAAGTTAAGTGAATGACAGTTGATCTGATGTTGGCATCATAATAGAAGCACTTCAATCAGTTCTTAATATAAAGAAGATTGTACAGCTTTATTCAGGGAATTGTTTTAATGAAGAGATAATGTGAACCTTTCTTTTCAGCAGCAGTTCAGCACCCCCTGAACGAAGTTTGGAAAAGCTGCTGTACATCTAATATTTATGAGCTACAGTAAGTGCATCCTATACAATGCCATCTTCTATTGCAGGGAAACCACTTTAGTCTTACTATGCATCTTTTATTTGACTACAGCTGTACATTGCATACAGAAAATACTTCTAAAGAAAAACATCAGATAAAAAGACTTAAGTCTCAAGCTCATATCCCTGAGTTTTCATCTTTAGCCACACATGGTGTTCACTTTGCTGAAAAAGCTTTTCTTCTCTGACTTCAATAACAGTGAATGCTTGAGTGAGGAAACATGGATTATTCAGGACTGTTGTTCTTGGGTATTAAGAGAAATCTTTCCCCTACTAAAGGTTCTGTGTGTTGAGCTTAAAAAAAAGGGGGTGAGGGGAAGGAGTGTTACTTACCCATGCTGTTACTTATCCAGCTAACTAGTCTGATTAACAGTCACTTGTGTTCTTAAAAACTTTGGGCTTTAATTGTTCTTTCTTGCCCTTTTTCTGTATGAAACACAGAAGTTTCACGTAACAGCAAACAGTATGCCAAGAATTAGACTCTGTTTTTCTGTTTGTGCTGTAATAAGATAGAAGTGTTTTCTGCGTGTTTGGAATAACTTATGGATATAATTTGTAAACATAAGAAAAGGTCTTTTCTTTGTTTTCTTTCTTCTTTTTATTTTTTCTGGAAGCTTAAATGAAGTGGGTAAGAAAATAAGTTGTTCCATGAAACCAGATGGGATTCTGCAACATTTGCAGCCAAAAGCTTTTATGATCCCATTTGGCTCAAACCCACAAGAATTCTGCTTGCTAGAGACCGGTGTCCTTCATCATTTCTACATACAGAATAGTTTGCAGTGTATTTCTCTGGACACTAAAGATGATTCTTCTGTTTGGTATATACTGACATGTGCTTGCTATGAATGTGGTAGGGTTTCCTGGTTGGTTTTTTAACAATATATATGTATATAGATTTTCTAATTGTGAGTAAAGGGCTCAGATCATTGGGTTAAAAAGTATTCTGTGTTGTGAAATCCAGCAGGACACAGGGGTGGAATTGCTGCGTCTCTTAACAGTGTTTTGCAGTCAGTGGTTCCAGGAAGCCTTGGGGTCCAGGGACTAGTTTTAACAAGTTCTTGAAAGGTAATGAAAAAAGGCAGATCTGCTGTCCACAGGCTCAAGTTTGCTATACATAATCTTGCACCATAATCCAAGACTGCTTAGTAATCTGCAAATTGAAAAGTGTACTTTTACATAGAAGCATGGAAATAGGGTAAGCCTTTAGAAAAGTAGTAGTTTGATTTGATACTTAAAAGTGTAGATTTGTACAGAAACATGTATATTCATTTTTAACTACAAATCTGATATTCAAAAAGCATTCTAGATGGAAAAGTGTTAAATGAACTACAGTGTACAAGTTGCTGGTTATATATTTAATGGATTTCCTCTATTTGCATGTAAGATATCTCTTTTCAAAAGCTCTTGCATTCTTCTGGACACCGAATTATTTGTGCTGCTTTTTACCATACGTACAATATATGTTAGAAGTTGGATGAAATTAACTTATTGAAGCACTTTGACCATAATTTTGCTAGTAAGGATGGCGGTGAATAGAGAAATTGGCTTAGCAAGGAAGCACAACCCAGTACAGGATGGTTTTACAGAGACCTTGTTATACCAAGTGCAGATTTTCTTGAGCTCTAGTTAGAGTAGGGTGTTTTGCAGTGATTAGCATTGGTAAGAACAGGAGTGAGTTTCATCTTTAGATTTAGAGGGTAATTGATATGAGGTGCTATCAAAAATTGTTTGGAAGCCTTCCAGACAAGCTGTGCTAATCAGCTGAAAGTTATCAGTTCTATTGGAATTAGCAGGAAAAGGACTTTGGTCCTCATCAAGAGTAGTTAGGTCCATACATACCACTATGGTATGAGGCTTCCGAATGCTTTTTGTTCCATGGCCAGGTGCAGTGAAAGTCTATTTTAAGAAGAGGTGCTGGAGTTACATTGGTCATCTTTTATTTTGTTCTGTACAATTAGTTTTCCATAGCACTTCTGCTACTAGATATAAATATAAATGCCACAAATTACAGTGTGGAAAACAAATTGAAGAGGCCTTCTAAAAACTTGATTTAAAGGGGGTTTGGTTTTGTTTTGTTTTGTTTTGGGTTGGTTTTTTTTTTGTAATTACTACATTGAAATTTGGCCATAGGTGGCACAGTGTATAAATCTTACCCCAAATTCTAAAGAAAACAGTTACAGCTCTCAATAACTGCGGTTAACACCATGAGTCATTTCCAGCTGTCTTCTCCAGACACGAAGGCATCTGAACAATAGCAGCTGACCCTGTGGCTCTCTCTTTTTTTTAAGCCTTTTTCAATAAATCAAATGGAGGAACAGTGTGTTCACAGTAAAAGGATGAGGGTTGCTGGAAGCTGTGCAGTGCATGCTTTCTAGCAGAAGGTCATGGCTAGGTAGAAAATCTATCCTAAAAATCCTTGCTAATGTGCTTCATCTGTGTAATAACATATCCAAGACCCAAATCTGTTGCTCGCCTTCATTTTAGAATAAGCATAGATTAGAGATTTTAAAGTCATCAGCCTTTGTTCCAACATCTGGACAACTAACATTGTGGAAAATGGCTAGAAAATACTACATGCCATGGCTCCATTATGTGCATTTATTAACTCACAGTCTTGTTCCACCTATTAGAAACTTTGCTATAATATATTATACACTGGAAAGGAAAAGGATAGCTAAAGGACCATCTGTTATTAAAGTACTATTTGTGCCACATCTAGCTGTAGACATGTTCTGTAAGAGCCTGGAGAATGGGATTGCCTACTAACAAGACAAAGTAGCCAAGACATAACAAAATCATTTTATAGATCAGTGCATTAGACGTGTATGAAACAAAACTGAACTATGCTTTTGTCTGGTAGAGCTGTGCCTCAGAACATAAGATCATTTCTTGTCGTAGCGATCCAACAATGCAAAAAGCTTGAGAATGCTTTTTCATTTAATAGTTGTGCTAAAATGTGCTTGTGGGGAAAATGTTTGGTTTGGTGGTTTTTAAGACTATATTTCTCTCCTGGTTCTGACTTTGATGTATCAGAAACGTTCTAAAACTGGATGTGAGGGCTCTTCATAAGCCAGTACAATGGAAACTTGCTTTCCTTTTTGGTATCCAAACAAAACAAAAGGTTTGACTCAAGACTTTAAAGACCCATAAAAAGGAGGAAATTCATAAAGCACAATTAAAATTTCACCATCTGCTCACTCTAAAGCAGCAAGGAGAAGGGGGAGGTTTCCCTTGTGCACAACCATTATAATCTGAATTGCAGTAGAAAATCAGTGGATATGCAATAGGCACAGTACCTTCCCCTCTCCTATTCGAGACACTGATTCAAGTTAAACTCTGGGCAGGATGAACTACAGGGGAAAAAAATGTAGTGGGAGCCTTGGCTTGACATTTTCCTCTTCTGTATCATTGTATCTCAGTACAATTGTGTTTTAATGGTTTCTCACTGCCTTTGGCAATGCCACATTACCTCGCGTAGGCCACATGTGAGTAGTCAATCTGAGGCAGAAAGGAACCTTTTTCCCCCCATCTGTTTTGGCTTGCATGTGTTGGTGCTGCTGTTAATGCTGACAGCTGTGTTAATATGCAAGGCCACCTGCCACATGGTAGATACTGCATCTCGGGGTAAAAGCCTAATTTGTCTCCCTTCATGGAAGGTGTAGGTGGCTAAAACTGGGTTTCTGTTGGCAGCTCTGCTGGTCGTTCCCATTTTGTTATTTTACATGTGTCAAAATTATTTACTCTTCAGTCATGTGGTACTTAATTACTCCAGGGTATGGAAAAAGAAAGGATTATCCAATGTGGGTCATGTTCATCTTTTATATTGATATCATTTTACTACTTTTATTAGAATTTACTTATGTGCCTCCAGGAGAACTGGCATTTAGTACATTTATGTATTTTCTGCCTTTAGATGCAGTGAAGAAAGGAGAAACAGATTTGAGCACAAAATGTTACTGTTTGGGATTAGCATTTCTGATTAGGCTGGGTCTTTGTTCTTGGACAAGCACAGCCCTGGTAATGCTTCGTGCTGTACTGTGGTGCCCCTCCAGGCACCTTGCTGGTAGAGTGTGGATTTTGGATGCAGCTAGGTGTTTTGACTGCCTCTATGTGCAAACCACTCACCATAATATACTTAACTACATCCTGAGGTGGTTACGAGGATTAATTAACGCTTAAATCCTTTGAAGACACTGGATGCTTTATAAATGCTAATTATTATATTCAGGTTTGCTACAGCTTAGGGATTAGACCCTACTTAAGCAATAGGTAGGGAAGCTGCGAGATGTAGGCGGCGAAGAAGAATTAAAATAATAAACAGTCACTGAGAGCCTAAGCCTCCCCGCAGCTTGTTGGTGCAGTCCCCAATAAATTGCCACTCTTCTAATTTGGTTTTGGAGCCTTAATTACTTTTATTTTCAATGTCAGAGGGAGCGTCTCCTCTATAATGTTCCATAGGGACTGCTGTTACATTTTGTAGTATTAACCCTGACTGCTGTTTCCCTGAGTGGGCAAATATGTATAGGCACTCTCAGTGTGGTTTATTTTTTTCTCGATACTGTTCTGGAATGAAACACTTCATATTTTTGTGCTAGTTTAGGGGCATCCGTATGACTTGGAGAATTGTATGCCTCTTGTCTGCACACTGAAAACTAGGCACGTCCTTGTTGTGTAGTAAATGCTGTTCTCCCGAGTAAGGTTTGTGACTGGCAATTATACAATGAAAAGGGTCCTTTTTGTAACCTGTTAACCAGCTGGTCCTAACTCAGACTGGTAAAGATGTAAGTACATGTCCAACATCCACCTGTGTCTGTGCTTTTACAATCCACATCAAAGCTGCACAAGACCTGGACAATACAAAGGGAGCTGTCTGTGCATTTCTTTAACATTTTGCTTATAGCTGAGGCAGTGGAAAGGAGGCAGAAAAGTAGTCAGTAGTTAATTTCCAGGCTGTTTTATTGCTGCTGCTCTGCAGATGGGCCTAGAGTTTCCTATTCAACCCAAGTTGCATCCACGGCAGGTTGATACTATGGCACAGTGGTAAAGAATACAGGCAAATAGGCCTTGGGTATAGAGGGGAGCTTGCACCAAGTGGTCTCTCAAGGACCCTTAGAACATCAGCCACGCTGCTTCTGTGAGATGACAGGATGCAACAGGGAACTGATTGATACAAAGGTGAGGTTTAGAAATCACAGAGGACAGCGGAGATGCTCATCAAGGTGAGAAATGAAAGTGTGGTTCTGAATTGGAAATCCTACCATCAAGGTTTATTTTACTGGTAATTCACACTCAGTGAATCATTCAGGTTTTGTGCATCGCCTCTATCTATAAAATGAGGATATTTGTCACCAGGTTGTTGCAACAGCAAGGTCATGTCTGTCGGTAGGGATATTAACTCTAGGGAGGCCATGGTCCTTGGAGAAAAATAAAGGTTTCAGTATTAAACAAAACAGAACAAAATTCCTTTCTAGGAAGAGCGCTTCAAAAGACAGGAGAGCCCCGTCCTGCAAGTCACTGATCTTCATCGGCAAGAATGGCCTGAACTTACTGCAGAATGATAGAGAGGCGAGTGATGGAACTGTGCACCTTTACTTGACTGAACTGTTGTACCATGCAGGTGTATGTGGTGTGCGGCAGCCGGTCAAGGACGAGGTGAAGCCAATTACTGACTTCGCAGCGCCAAACGAGTGCTATCTCAGAGTTGGCACAGGGTAGCGCCGGTGTGTGCAGCCAGGCGGGAGCGTGAGTTCTCAACGCTGTCTGTCCTTTTTATTACAGAGTTAATTTTCCCTTCTGATCTTTCTTTTCTGCTCACGCTAATTACGCCACATTAACTTACAAACACAGACACCCCGCTCCTCGGTTGGTGGCGGCAGCCTGCGTGCTGTGCTACTTCCACCTCCGCTCCCCCGGTGCTCTGGCTGGGCAGGAGCTGCTTCCCCACGCGGCCAGCGGATCCCGCCCCGGAGTGCCGACAGCGAGGAAACACCTTCCCCTGCCCCAACCGCATCACACAGGGCTCGGTCTTTCCGCCCTCCCCCAGCCGCGGCCGCCCCGCCAGCGAGAAGGGGCGGGCGGAGCGGCGGTTCCGCCTCTGCCGGAGGAGGAGGAGGAGGAGGAGGAGGGAGAGGTTTGCCGCTGCCGCTCTCCCGCCGCCGCGGGACTCGGTGCCGGGTGGCTGCTGGCGGTGCCTCTTGTCCCATCCGCGTCCCGTCCCGCCGACGATGTCCGGCGGGGGCAACCGGCGGCGGGCCGGTCCCTCATGGCACAGCACCTTCTCCCGCTTCTTCACCAGGAGCCCATCCGGCGAGGCGGCGGCGGGCGCGAACAGGTACGTGAAGGACAGGACCTGACCGGGCCGGTCGGGTGGCCGCTGCCGTCCTCTGCCCCGTCCTACCTGCCCCCAGCCGCGGAGCGAGGGACGCGGGACCGAGCCGGCTGCGCCTTCCCCCCGGTGGATGTTGCGACAGCAGTGGGTGAGGGAGGGAAACGAAGCGGGTGTGCGTTCACTGCGGGCGGGGAAGGGGAGCTCCCCGGCCGTCCCGGGGTTGCGGCCCCGGCGGTGAGGTGCCGTAGGGCGGCTCGGCCGGTCACGGGGCGGGAGCGGGCCTGGCTCCTGGGAGAGAGCAGGCTCGGCGGCGGGCGGGCGAGCGGGCGAGCGGCGGCCCCGGGCGGGGCGGTGGCGTGTCCCGCGGAGTTTGGAACCGGCGGTGCGTGTGCGGGTATCGCCCTCGCTGCTGGCAGCGCCTGAGCCCGTGGTGGTTTTAATTTAACACAACTTCGGCGCGGGCGAGCCCCTGCGGGCTTGGCGAGGCCATGGGACGCCGAGGGCTTCTCCCGGGAGTTGGTAGTGGGCGAGCGCCGGCGTCCCGCGGCCCCGCCGGAGCATGGAGCCCTGCCTGAAACACGCGTTCGGTGCGGGAGGGAGACCGGGGGGCTGGGGCTGTGACCGGGGAGCGGGTGTCGGCGGTGGGGCTGTGGCCTTCCTTGGGCACCGAGAGCAGGTCCGTGAGCGGTTAGAGGGGGTGGGTTGTTTTCTTTTGGACCGGTGTAAATCAGACTTTAACGCAATGTGAATATTACTGACGTGCGTAAGCCTCAATGCAAAATCTGTAGTTTATGGAAAACTGGGTATTAATAGCTATTTTTTTTTAGTACAGGGAGACTTTACAAGATGAAAAGGTTTGGAAACTTACTGTGTGTTTATTCCTCTTCCTTTTTTCCTTTTCCTTGGTTTTGTTTTTTCTGGTGGTTGATTCCTACATGTGCATAGGAAAGAAGCACAGCTGAAGTTTCTTTCTGCTTCTTAGGCAGCCTCATTATTGGCCCTGGTTAATTAGGCTGTTTTTGTGGTGAAAAGTTGCCAGCTGGCTAGGCCTTATTTCCTCAGGTGTAGTATTTATTTTTGCTTTTAGCATGTTGGTTTTAATCTTTGAGTCATTCTCGATACTGCGTACCTTTGTGTTTGAACCGGCAGACAAGTGCAGTTTGATCACATAGATAGTGGGTATCACAGTAGTTCTTTCAGTGAGAAACCTTTAGGGATCTTACTTTGTGTGGTTTTGGCAATAGGGAAAAACATCAGAGCTTATTGCTGTCTTCTGCTGACCATCTTAAATGGTCTCTTAAGTGCACCACGAGGACTTTTAACTTTAGAGGTTTTCTTTTACTTTTAAGTATTTGACCAAGGATTCACTGTCTGTTCATGAGCAGGAAGCATTGCTTCTAATTTCCTGGGGAAAGATAAAGTTAGGAGCAAAGCTGCTGAATCAAGGACATCTTTACAGCTGTGGGAGTAGCGTGCCTGTTGTGTCAGGTGGCGTGGTTAAGGTACGGGAGAAGGAAAAGGCTTAGATGTGGCTGAGGACCTGAAGAGGCAATAAGAGAGGTTTCACTGAAGCCCTCCTTGCCAGCTCCCTGCAGCTGTGGCTTGGAATAAACAAGCATAGCGGTCGCCTTGGTGGAAAGGAGGGTGATGCTAGTGCAGTGGTTTGTGTACTGAATGGCCTATCTGTAGATAGCACTCATGGTAGACCTGCTCCGCTTAACTTGGAACTGGAGTCTATTATCTCTACCTAAATCACAGTTTCATTTCCTGCAGACAGGAGCCTTTCCTTTATTAGGAAGCTGGGATAGTCCACCTAGGTACAAAGAGGCTTGGGTCTCTTGGCCTTGTTCTTGAACTCCTTGCTCAGTTAACTGGAGGTGGTTTCATTTCTGGAATGGAAGCAAGCAAAAACTCTCCCTCTGTGAGGAGTTCCATTTGGTATGTTAAGGAGCTGTTTTTTTTATTGTGCTGGGTTGCAGCGTGGCACGTTAGTTAGGAATGCTGACGTTCTAGTATTTGGTTTCCACTGGCAGCCTTCTTCACAGATTAGCGTAATTGCATACATTAAACAGCGCTGGGTTGGGATGAGTGCCGTAGGTTTGCTTGTCATGTTTATTTAGTGAGCTTGGCAGTGTAGAAAAATGGATCTCCAAACAAAGCGTGCGTGTGGTGGGGGGAACCAAGGCTACTCTCTGTGTTTATTGTTAAGGTGTGGAGTGTGTGAGGCAAGTTCGGGAATGCATCGCTGAAGTGTTGCGAGAAACGTGTAATTTACCAGGATGGTTAATTTCCTGTTCACATTATTGGTATGATATATGTTGGAACAAGATCAAATTTGAAATCTATAGAAAGAAACTGATGTATGGAGATACTTAACCTACCATTAAGTTTCAGAAAAGCAGAAGACCCAAGTAAAAGGGGCAGGAGAGGGAGCAGTATGTTATACAGGGTGCAATACACTCCCAGTGTGCCTGCATTGATCTCTGGAGACACACATCATGCTTATTGCCTGTGCAGAACTCCTCAGTTTCCTAAATTTTAAAAACATGCAAAAATGAGCCTGTGGATGTCCAAAAGTCATTCTCCATTTGCTCCCACAGGTTAGGCAAAAGCAACTGGATGGAAGCCCCCAACACTATAGCTGCCCTTCAGCTTGGCAGGGTAGGGAGCTCTCACCCACTCCTCCTCCAGGCACTGAGTTCAGACTTAGCTTAGAAAGAAACAAAACCCAAACCTACTGTGCTCCTGGTTTAAAATGAGAGGAAGGGGAGGGGGGAATTACAGTGTTTGTTAATCACTGTCTTAGACTCTTTTGGAAACCTCATTTGTTGAAGAGCTTATGTTAATAACTTACCCCTAGAGCAATCTGTAGCTCTGATGAACATGAGAATTGTTGGAAGCTTGCTTGCTTGTGGAAAAAATAACCCGTGCAGATTAGTTGTAAATTTCATAGCAGCAAAAAGCACACCACATGTGTTAACAGCTTACTTGGCTTTCACATAAAATGTAGACAAATGTGATGCATCTCCCACTGGGATTATGCTTGTGAGCATAAGTGTGTTCATGAGAGTTGGGGCTGCTTTGAACAATGGCTTAGGTGCAGTTCTTTATCATTAACTTCCATCAAAGGCAGTCATTATGCTCCACTTGGTTATTCACCATTTTCAATAATAAAAAATTGGTTATTTGTTACTGCAGTGCTTGTCTTGGAGTAGTCTAAATCCCCAGGGTGAAAAAGATCCCATTGAATTTTCACTTTTCTGATGGGACTCTGGTTTTGGGCTTGTTTGTTGTTTTGTTTTTAAATGTGTGTTTCTTTAGTCCAGATAGAGCTTTTAAATAGAGCTTTTACAGTGTAAGTCAATCCACTGCAGATTCCTTCAGAAACACGCAGCTTTGGTGGCTGAGCAGTTGTGTTGCAAATAAATGTGACCTTTCAGGTCAAGCTAGAAGCTGCCAAGAAGGTGTAACACGTTTCACTGATCTCTTTAACTCAGAGCTACCACCAAAACCTCTGAACTATGGATTTATTTTGTTAGCTATTCTGTATATTGTTTAGCAGGTTCATTTCAGGTTTATGTTTTTCTCTCCAAGTGCTATTGGTCACTTGGTCAAATAACTATCAGTGCAAGTGTGCCTTTGTTGGGTTTGTCCAGATATTTCTTCTGCATCGCTGAAGTATACCGGAGACATCAAACAGGGAGTAGCATCCTTTTGTTTGGGTTTAGAGGGCTTTTGGGTGGTTTTTTTTTCTTCAGGCAGAGATTATTGTTCTGTTCCTCCATTAGATTCTAACTAAGAGCTTTCAGAGATGGAAGAACTTTGTTTATTCTGCCTGAGGAGAGATTAGAGAGTCTGTTTCTTCCTCTGGGGCTGCCAGTCATTGTTCCTGTTTACAAAGAACATGTATTTTTGTAGTTGTAAAAACTGTACGTTTGGGAACTGCTGGGAACTGATTGAAAGGGGAGTAATACATTTCAAACTTAGCTCTTTGGAAGTTACTATCTCCTGGCTGGTCTTGATTCAGGTACCATTGGCACTTCTGAAGAAATCCATTGTTTGCTGGGAAAATCAGTCTCTGCTTTCTAATAAAGAAACTTCCTCTTTCCTCTCCCCCCCCCCCGTAGGATTTGTTGCTAAAATTTAACTCATTTTTGAGTGTACATCAGGGATAATGGCATATGGGGCCGGTAAGTGGAATACTCCCAACGTAGAGAAAAATTCAAATTAGATTTCACTAAGCAATAGCCATTATGAAAATTTTCTGTTCATTTGTTAATTTGGGGGTTTTGTTTCTTTTTGCTTCCTGGGTTTTTCTATCATGACTTTTATTGCAGGATAGTTCAAAATAGTAGCAAAGGCCCTGATCCAGCAGGTTACCAAAGTGGTTGCCTGTCAATAAATGAGTAAATAGTTTTGTGCAGTACTGTGGGACCACTTGTTTGATTAGAATTAAGCGCATACCTAGATGTCTTATGGGACTGAGATCAGAAGGAGCAAGGCCAGCAGCTGGCCATGTATGTGTGAGACATTTCCTAAAGGAAATGTTACTAGAGTATTAATTATAATAGTAGTGTTCTGTGGAAGAAACAAAGCAACTTCCCCACACACGAGCACCACTCTTTTTTAAATGTTAACAGCGTTGTCTGCTTGCCAGTTATTGGTGTAAGTGCTAGTGTTAATAAAAACCTATTTCTCAAACAAGTCTATGGTTTTAAGAAAGAGAATTTTGCAAAGATGACAACTCCTCAGTCTTCTCTGGTGAACAAAAAGCTCACAGGCGGAAAAGCAGCAACATTTAGAACATGGTGCTGTGGGGGTTGTATTTCTTTTCATTGAAACTTCTTAGAAGCATGGAAAAGTATTTTAGGAAGCGTTTTTGGATTTCATACATCGTATGTGTATGTGCACACTCAGCATATACTATTATTCTTCCAGACAGTAGTGCAGTGCTGTGTTGCCTAGGCTTTCCAGTGGATACCTCTATTCTTCTGGTATTTTAATTTTCACTTCTGAAATAATTCTTACAGTTTCTAACCAACTTTACAGGATCAATTTTGAATACTTTTACTATCAGAAGTGTGGGCTTCCTTAGTCATAGAACTTTAGAATCATGGAATGGTTTGGGTTGGAAAGGACCTCAAGATCATCAAGTTCCAACCCCTTGCCATGGGCAAGGACACCTCACCCTAGACCATGTTGTCCAAGGCTCTGTCCAACCTGGCCTTGAACACTGCCAGGGTTGGGACATTCACAGCTTCCCTGGGCAGCTCGTTCCAGTGCCTCACCACCCTTACAGTAAAGAACTTCCTCCTTATATCTAACCTGAACTTCCCCTGTTTCAGTTTGCATGCATCGCCCCTTGTCCTATTGCTACAGTCCCTCATGAAGAGTAGGGAAAGTCATTTCACTTTCTCGTGTCAATTTTGCTGCATGAAATACAGTCCCTAATCGTATTATGTTAATGTGATTTCATGACTTGCTGTATGAGTCTTAGCTTTCTCAATATTACAGTGTTCCTTACATTGCTAAATATGTCACTGAAGGCAGTATATCTGCTGAAGCAGCTTGGAGGTCTTGGGATCTAAGTGTATGAACACTGTGGATCTGTGCTTCAACTGTCGGCATCATTATGTAGGGAAAAGCGTAGGAGGAAGTATTTCTTGTGAGCACACAAAGCAAAAATGGGAGAACCGGAGAAGTATTTTCTTGTTTTGAACCAGTAGCCTTGCGTGCCTCCACCAGGAGTGTTCTGCTCCAGCCTGACTAGAAGTGCTTGCTGCGTTTCACTGGTGACATCAGTCTCTCTTGCTTGTTTTATTTCCTGGGTGCTGCTTCTTAATGACATCTTTTTAAACTTCAGTTATGCTCTTTTTATCTGGAGGACAGCAATTGCTACTGCTTTAAAGCTTTCCTGGATGTTTTTAATGTCTCCTATTTTCAAGCTGTTTGTTAAGTACCATCGTTGATCCCCACTGCTGCAAACCTGCCCTTTGGTAACAGTTGTATAATGGGCTGTCTATTCTCTATTGATGCAAGAATCTTAACTTTAATAAACTTAAATTGTTTATAAACCTATTTCTGGTGTCATACCAAGGTACGTGCTAGTAACGTATTTATTTTGTAAGAATGTTGGAAACTTTATCTAAGCAACCAGGCTGGCAAATGTGGAGCAGGTTCTGCATTAATGTTGGTTACTATGCTTGACAGATGCCAGAAGAAAAACCTTGATGTAATCTCATATAATCATACTGCCCAGTATCAAAGTAGGCTCTACTCAAAACATCTATATTTCTTTTCTCTAGCCTTTGTGTGGCTGTTCAATTCCCTCACATGCAAAACGGATTAAGTTATTCAGCACGGATGATCACGGGCCATCATACTTCCTTCATTTTGTTGTAGCCTTTGAACTTAAAGGTACATGTTCAGTGCAAAGACATGGTTTGGTTCTTGTATTTTAACTGTAAATTTGCATTGTAAAATGTGGCATACCCCTAATTTTACATCATCTTTATTTTCCCTGATATTTTTAGTTGCATTTTGAAAGAGGATTAAGAAAAAATCTCTCCATTTTATACTAACACACTCCATGTAGCTCATGCAGTGCATATAACACAGTGCTGCTAATGCAGAACGTGAAGCTGACCTACCTTTGCAAAGAGCAGTATGTGAATAAGCAGCATAAGCAGGTCTGAAAGGAAACATTGTTTCAGTTGAAACAATCTAACTTGCCTAATGCTGTCTGTAATCAAACCAGTTTCGAAGCAGGATGGTTTAATTGAATGTAATACATCTTGTGCTATTCCAACACTTAGATTCATCAGCTGATTGTTCACCCTTCTTTTGCCAAAGTTCCTGCCTCCTCCTGGCTCTGTTTCGTCCTTTACCTTTCTCTGCTTTCTGTTCCTTTGCTTCCACTTCCCTCCTTAATTGTTTTAAACAAAATAGCAGCTTTGCTTTCCTTTGACCCTATAATTTCAAACTCATGAACTTGTTTTTATAATTTCCATTTATCTTAATGTCTCTCTGTCTCCTCCCCTATGTGTGTGGCCTAAGTTTAAACACAGATGTAGGAGCCAGAAACTTCAGACTCTAGTTTCTGTGCAGACACTCCCCCTCTCTTTAAGACAAGCCCCACCAGCCTTGCCAGGGATGAGGAGCAGACTTTGTCACTGCTGTTACCATTTGGTGTCCCAGGAACAGTGTTAGCATTGGGAATCTTGCTAAGAAGTTGGCCAAAATCTTCATTTGAAGCTTTTAAAAAGGGGCAATATTCTCTTGGGGGGTGGGGGGGAAGGAAAGAAGGAAAGGAGCAGAGGAAAGAGCTCTTGTTACTATTTTCTGTTAAAATACCATTGTATTTTAACTGTCATTTGATGCAGAAGGCAGTTTTTAAGCATCTTCATTGATTTCCTCATGTCTTGTTGCCACTGAGCTTTACAGTTTTCCTTTGGGTTAATTTAACATATTAGTTTAGTGTACCCTTGCTCATATCATTCAATATAAATGCTCAAAGTTTGACTCTTGGTCTGAATTCTCTTTGTGGATCAGATTCTGATAGTTCTGCCTGCCTGCATAATACATGGGCGGCTTCACAAATGTAGTATTAGTATGTAGAGTAAGGTGTTTTAAGCCTATTGTATTTGATTGAATTAAAGGTTAAGGATTGAATGTTGATTTACCAAGGGTACTGAGTGACCTCAGATGTTAATAAACACCAAGTTGGTCCTAACGTCACTGGAAGATGGGAATTGTTGATCTCAGTTTTGTTGATGAGATTGCAGCTTTAGTTGATAAACTGCTGAAATAGTATCTTTAGATTCCTTATGGCATCTGACTTGGTGCTGATGCTCCAATTAAAGTAATTGCAAGTGTAATTGCGGTGGGCTAAATAATTGACATGTGGAGAGATATAAAAAGACCAGATGTGAAAAATAATTTTCTACTTTATGTATTTGAAGAAAATTCAAAGGATGTATTTTTGAATCAGTTTATTTGTTATCTTCACAAATAACTTGAAAGAGGACAAAGCTGGAGCATGTGAAGTTTGCAGATGACTAGAGGAATAAGTATGGGAATTGCCGTATAGATGATGATATTAAAAGCAGACTAAGTTGTGTGGCTGACAGTTGAATATGAGCTTTGCATGGAGCAAAGTGGTGGCATGGGGAGAAATGTAATTCTCGGATGTTTAAGTAACAAAGTATGTGTATTCTGTGGATGAACTCTGGTTACTAGAGTACCGAGTCTAGTTGTGGTGTCCACTATTTATTATGGAAAAGATGTTGCCAAATTAAAAAGGGCTCTGAGAAGTGCTCCAGAACAATTTTATGTCTGGAAAACCTCCCTCGCACAATAAAATTAAGTAGCTCACTAGCATTTAGTTTGTCTAAGAGAAAGTTTTGAAATGACAGGGTTACATTTTGAGGAATGACTCTGCCTCAAGGTATATAACTGGAAGGGAACTGAGAGTTAACTGCTTCATGTCATAGTAGATCTGTGACTTGAAGAGGATATTTGAACCTGAGGCCTTTGTAGTCTGTCCCACATAGATGTAGGTTGATCCCATAGCTGAGAGATGAGGCTTGACGAATCGAACTAGTTAGCTTAATTTTAAGTAGGGAATTTAGGTAGTAGTTTGTGTGGAAAAAGTCATATTTACAAATGTACATTTTCCATTGCTTGATGGTTGTTAATCAAAGCCTGTATCTTCTGGTCAGGTGTTAAAGGCTTGTCACAAGTCTCACTTGGTAAAATTTCATAATCTAGATTATGCAGGAAGCCATCTTCCATAATCATAAGGGTCTGTATGGCAAGTAGGGTAACTGGTACACATAGAAAAATACTAATCAAAAGGTCTGAATTTTTAGCAGTTATCTTTTTAATTACTACTTGGAAGCCAGAACAGAGAAGAAAACAATGCTAGTTAACCTATGGCTCTTTGCAGACGTATAATAGAAGTTTTATAACAACTACTGGTCTGTGGATGTGATTTGAGACTGTAGTGTGTTGAAACTTCATGGAGATTTTGGTCTTGCACATCTGTATTTGATAGTATGATTAGACTCGTGGTTTTCCGCTCATTCACATTCTTCATGGAGGCTCTTGCACAGATGGATTTTGAGTACTAGGTGATGAGATCCTTGTTAGCAGTCTCTCTGTTGCTCTGTTGAAATATCCTTCTGGAAGGTCACCACTGAATGCATTGCTGTGTTGGCACTAAGTAAAATTGGAAAGAAATCATGACACCCAGATCAAATGAGGTGTTACTTCCCAGGGAAGAGTCTTAGTCTTGTTCAGAAAGAGATAAAAATGAGAGCTCAGGAACTGGCATTACAGCCCAGAATGCGGAAATAAAGAAACTAACAAGAAAGGAAACCTAAAAATGACATTAGCGTAAGTGAGGACTCCAGCAGAGAGTGAATTGTATTGACAATCCCAAAAATCCACATCACCTTGAGGAAAACTGTTTAGAAAATACTAGGAAGGAGATGTCACAAGTGATGTCATGAAACCTGGATAAACAAATATATGTATAGGTCAGGCTTAGTTTATTAGCATTATGCCACGAAAACCAGATGTAGAAGCTTTTTGCCTCTTGGCCCCCTGGGGTATCTTTCAGGTTAGGCATTGCTTATTCTCCCACCATTGCAAGTCATCACATTAAATGGCTAATTAAATTCGAGGTACTCTGAAGAGAAAACCAGTTAAAACCAAGTGATGATAGCTTAATGCAGTAGCAAAGAGAATTTGACTTCAGGGAGTCATCTTTCCCTGGAAAGAGAGAAAGAGAGATGGCAGAATGGTAGAGCACTCGCCTATCTTGTAACATCAGGACTGCATGAGAAGTACATGCTGAAGCTGCCGTGCTAGGAGATGCTTTGCTTCTGAGCAGTGGGAGGAAGGAAAGTTCACATCCAGTGAGGCTCAAGTTGAGCTTTAGCCAACTGTCCCTGTTTACTTAAGAGACTGCCCATTAACTTCCCCCTTCGCAAGCAGCAATTAGCAGCCCTGTACCTTCTCCTTGTAAAAGGAACCTGAAATGTCACAGTGGTTGCTTTCAGTTTGGTGAGCGCTGCGTGTGGTCAGTCTCACCAAAACTCGGGTGCTTGTGCTTTATTGCCCTTACATGCTGCCTGTAGCTTACGGGCTTTTTATCTGACACAACAGGCTCACAATCTGCTGCGTGCATAACGTGGGTGGGGTGGATTAATAAAGGAAGAAGGGGATGTGCTTTTAATTTGCAAGTTCTGAGGAATTGTTATGAAGAACGAAGATGGAGGAAGCAGACTTCTTGCGCCATACAGAGATGCCGTGAGGGCCTTTTGAAGATGTGGTTGGTTGTAATTGTTGTGTTCTGGTTTTAGAGTTGGAAAAGATCTTGCAAAGATGTATTTGAATTTGCTCAGTTGATTTTCTTTTTTCTTGACTGGGATCACTCATGTACGTTAACTAACCTGAGGCGCACACTTCTTACGGGCACCTACTTTTTGTGTGAGCAACAATGTGGAATAATATCTCCCCCATACGAATCTCTAACCTCCCCTGCATAAGTGTAATGATTAAAAACTTGGACCACAAACCTGCTTCTGATTCAGACACCACCTGTCCATGTATTACAGAAAGGTCAAACCAGAATTTCAGCAGCAAAGGAACAGAAAGCATTAGAAAAATCACACAAAGAAAGGTTTGTGCGGAAGATACAGAATGGGATCTTTTGCAACTTGAATTTAGTCTTGATTATTTAAAGAATGGGAGTGATGCTAATCATGTTAGGCATGCTGGCATAGCAGTCTAAGAGATCTCTCAACCTTTGCTGAAGATTAACCCTCCATGTTGGATGTTCTAATATGGAAGAGAAAAGGGAATGTCTGGCAGAAATAGCAGCAGGAAGGACGTAGATTACCAATTTGAGTATTTGAGAGGCTTGATTCCTAGTCTTGATGTTGACAGTGTCTTTATTACTCTGGGCACTATTTAATAATTCCATACTTGTGGGGTTTTTTTCTTAATCAATAGAATGAAAGTAGTATCAGCCTAAGTATGTTAAACAAGTGGTTATGACAGTTTGTAAATGACTGCCTGTATACTTCAGAAGCCCATGGAAGTAATTTGGTGTAGCAGAGGTGTTTTCTGTCTTCCTAGGATCTCTTTCACTTCATAAAAGCAAGTGCAAAGTTGATTCAGAACTTGGGTTAGTAGAGCCCTATTGCTGAGTATGTAAGGTAACAACAGTAGTTCATGAGGCATGGAATTGAAGACTCATGAGCTTCATCTTCCTAATTTAGCAAGTGCTGAAATGCTCTCCGAGAGCTGGCTGACTGATGCAGTAAACCAATCTGTGTGGTTAAGCACAAGCCCAACTCTTTTATGTGCTGAACTGGAGATAGCATGCTGAGTACCTGCCATGGCAAAGCACTCTTAAAATGCACCAATCTGGAAAAGCTCAAAGCAAGGATGAAACTCTGTGGAGCCAAATCTTATTAACAGAGATGTAGCCCAAATGGGCATGGGGTGGAATCCGTAGTTCATGGTAAGCCTGTATGTAATACAAATCTGTTGTTTTCAGTTCTTATCAAAGGCAGCAGAATTTGGTGGTGTAATATCATGTGGCTATGAAGTCAACATTTCTAACAATATTTAGTTGCAGAGATTGTCCTGTAGAGAAAAAAAAATGTATAAACCCTCTTGTTATACTTTCAAGAACTGTATTCTATTTAACCACTAATTAAAAGGATAGCATGGGCATATAAAAAGAAATTGAATGGGTAATTTTTAGCATAAATACTAAACGTCTTACACATTTCCCAAGAATTAATTTTAATTGTGAATGTCATAGCTTAAGAATTGTGTTCTCAACGTCTGTGAATAGACTTATATGGACAACATGGTCTTATGTTGCAATGTAAGAATATGTGTGGCATAAATACGTTAGCTCCCCCATGGGATTTTCCTAACAGGGAGCGCAGGGTTGTATGTGGGCCTGTGAGCTTTATTTTCCTCTTCAGAGAACTTTTGGAGAAAATACTACACAGTGTTCCAAAACTTGCAGTTAGTGGCAGTAAAGTTATTGATGCAATGATGAGAAGGGGGAAACCCCAAAAAATTGTAGGGATTGGTAGTATAAGCTGCGTCATTTGAGCCCGGTGAGCTGTAGACAGCCTTTTCTCCAGTCCGAGTACCAAACCTGGCATCAGTGACTGTGTCTGCGATGTTTAGGCTGTAAAAGGTATCTTGACTCGTTGGGAAAAACAAAACAATTTTATCCTGAACAATCCAAAAGGCCTGTTTGCAGCAAATCAAGGTTTTGTACTGTAAACTTCATTCATTCAGCATGAGTCATTCTGTTTCAAAGATCCTTTTAAAGCTAGCTAAGGGTAGAAGAGGTTCACAAAAAGTAGCTGCAGTGGTGAGGAGAGCTGCAGTGGTTGGTGCTTGCTCATTCCTGCCTGTTGAGTGGCATTCATTGCCCCTTCATTAGAGCTGGTACAAATCACTGTGCTGTAAACTGGATCAGAGGCTGATTTTTTCCTGATGGAAACTTCTGCTCCCCCCTTGATTTTCTTCTGCAAGACTGTGGCCCTGACTGAGAGCCCAGCTCAGCTGAGTTAAGGGTCGGAAGAGATAGCTGAAGTTGAGGAGGAAGGCGTGGAAGTTTCTAAAGCTGGTTCTGCTGACAAAGTCTGCACGTTGAGGAACTACACCCTAAAGCAAAAAGGTTAAGGAATGTAGAAATGCTAGTGTAAACCATGAAAGGGTATGGGGAGTAGCTTCCAGGTTTAGGTTTATTTTATGCTGGAAAGTAAAGTTTTGATACTTTTTTATTGCTTGTTGATTTTTAAGATGCTTATCTGCTGAATTGCATTCTTTCGGGTTTGGTATGTACACTATGGAATTTCACAGCAATCTGTCCAAGCCTGGCTAGCTAGAAGTAATGCAGGCATATATTCTGAATACAAAGTAGGAAAGTGAAAAAAGTCTTGGGAACACATGAAGAGAAGAATATGAGCAGAACAAAGTGATAAAACGGTGCTGGTGATCTGTGATGGCAATACTGAAAGACAGCAAGGATCTCATTTGTAGTCTGCAGACAAATTCCATAAAGAGTGATCTCCTGAAGCCAGGAAGAATGTCTGGTGGAGATCAACGTCATTATTCTGCTTTTATGTACAAGGAATTCTTGTTCATGTCAAGTGTATCAACATCAGGAAAAGCCATGCAGATCTGATAAGAATGGGGGTTTTATATAAAAAAAAACCCTAAACAAACAGAAAACCCCCCGAAACAGCCCAAAACCAAAATGTAATGAGAAACACTTTTATTAGTGTGGCAGATTGTCCAGAAGTGATTGTGATACCTATGATATCTCCTTCATGAAACACGTTAACAGCAGAAGAAATTAATAGGGCCTGCCCTGTCTTACAGGGAAGCAAAGAACAGCCAAGACTTTTTGTCTGATGCTCTCCCTGAAAAAGCATCTTTGTGTTTATGAATGCATTATGAAAGATTACCTGGAGTGACAGTGCATGGTTTTCAACTTGAAGATGATGTATAAAAAGAGAGGAAGGAGCTTTGCTTTTGATGTATCTGAAAACATTTGGAAGGTCTTGAAAAACTTAATTGCAGGAGAGTGCTGTTCTCATTTTTATTCAGGAAATGTTATCTCTGAGCAGCTGAGAAGGAAACTAACATATAGTCAGACTGGCTTTTGTATTTGTGTGTATACCAACGTATATTTAGCTTGGATGCCTAAACCACACAAAGAGGAAAACCTTCATTTTCAGAAGTCTTAATGAGACATGCTTACCTATGGTTAACAGTCAGTAGCAGTAGGAGTTCCAGTATGCTTAAATCCTTTCTCCAAATGATAGAACCACTGGGCTGGAAGGAACCTTAAAGATCACCTAGTTGTCCCACCCCCCCCTTCTGCCATGGGCAGGGACACCTTCCACTAGAGCAGCTTGCTCCAAGCCCCATCCAACCTGGCCTTGAACACTGCCAG
>WYDI02039088.1:37841-59627 GCA_009867235.2 Psittacus erithacus | reverse complement strand
GTGGTGCTGCTCGTAGGGTCCCTGAATAGGTTGGGCGAATATCCTCCAACTTGGCGGGCTGCCCAGGGTGGGCAGGCAGGTTGGATACAAGGGTCTCGTCCTTCTTGGGAAGCGGGTAGACTACCTGGTGCCTTAACGTGACACGCTTGTCACAGCAACATCATTCTTTTCTTAACTAGTTGTCAATACAAGGAAGTAACAGATCTTCTGTTAAATTATCCATATGTTAAATTTTCTTTCTACTGTCTACAATTCAAATACTATCATACTTGCAAACTATAAACTACAAACAACCCAAAAAGCTCAAAAATCAGAAGAGCTGAGGCTCTGGAGTGTGGAGTTTTTTTGGATGGTGGTGTTCTTGTTGGTTTGATTATTATTTTTTTTTTCTTTTGAATTTGCTCACATACGGGGAAGAACAACTTCTAAAAGGTGGTTTGTTGCAGGCAAAGAATAGCTTCCATACATTATCCCTTCTAAATTTCCTGCTGTCTATTCAGGTTAGCAGCTGAAAACTAGACGGTTTTGTTTTATATTAATGATGAACTTTCATTTTAAAGCAGAGGAATACTACAAAGACCTTAGATCTGTGGAAATTTGGCTTCTCCTTTCTCTGTTCATCTTCTGCAGCTCTATGATATGCCTAATCAATGCAGAATTCACACAATTAAAAAAAAAGAAAAAAAAGAAAATTTTATGTATGCTGTATTTTTTCATTAAAAGTGACAAAGTTAGTTTCTTGCAAAAGTTGTGAATTATACAATAACTGAGTTGAATGCACATCAGTTGGTAAGTTTTATTACATAGCCTTAGTGACTAGGAAATATCTGCCTATTCATTATATTATACAGTTGTATACAGAACAATTAAGTAAGGATTGTGTTTACTTCAGAGGGACAAGGCATTTCCTAACAGCCAGACTTAGAAAAAGAAACTCAAACTATAATTCACAGAAAAACTACCATGATTTATCTTAACTTTTTCAAAGGAGCAACATTTCAAAGGAGCTGCCTTCCCAGAGACTTTAATAAAACTGAGGGGGAAGAGACAGGAATGGAACTATATTTGAAGGAAGCATTTTTCCATAAAACCTCTTCTCCTGATCTTACATCCTACCATCACATAGCACAGCACTGCATCAGTAATACCTGTCTACCTCCATCCTCGCTATTCACTCATCCGCCTTCTTAAAACGTCCTTCCTGAGCTCGTACTACTCTTTTGAATCATTTAGCAAGCCCCAACTTAAGTTGGGAGTCAGACACAAGCCTGTTTATTTTTAGCCATTATTTTAAAAATAAGCAATAATGCTTCATATACATGTAACTACTTTATACAAACATAGTCCTTCATTTGAGGTTGCAACTACATGAGAACACTGAAGCATAATACACATAAATCAGACAAAATAATTTCTTTTGTTGGAGAACCCGAAATTTGAGCGGAAAGTTGCTCCACAGACAATCATTAAATCGTGAAATCTCCTGAGACTGTAAAATATTCGTATGCCTTCAACTCCATGTGACACAGTGTGCAAACATTCCCTCTTCTGAGTATCTCATGAGCTTTCCACTGACTTCTTTTTATAGCAAACTTTAAAGAAGTGTCTAGTTCATCTTTTCATTTCCTGCTGCAAAGATAGTCTCAGAATAGACAGGCAACTTCCAAATGCCCAGACACTTCATGAATAACACACTTCATGTTTAGATGGAATTATTTTAGAATACTGCACACAAGTTTAAATAAAAGAAATTAAACTAAACCTAAAAATTGCCCATTTTTTTAGGTTGGTGGATTGTTTTGTTTTAAATATCTTTTCTAAGGGAGGAAGTAGCAAGAATGAAAAAGAGGTTTCTTATGAAAAGAGGAAGCATGGGCTTGCTTAGAGAGGAAAGGGGGGGGAGGGAAATCCAGTTTTACAGTAGAAAGTAATTTTAAAATTTCACAATAGAATGGTGATGTAAGTTCCACAATAAAGCAATCACCTATCTGCATTGTTCCTTAAAATTTGTATCTACAAAAAATAATAGAACAGTAACATCCCAAAGATCCAAGTTGCATAACTGAGCACTCATCAACCCCACATTACCACGACATTTTAAGTACTTTTATTTAACACTCAGTTTCAAGGTTTTTCCACACTGTTCTCTTAAATTAATCGATATTAACAACTCTCCTGGATATTACTGTAACTAGCAGAGACAATGAAGACTATAGTACTTATGCTTAATTATATATAAAATTGGTAATATATAGCCCCGCAACAACTTTTACCACTAACCCTATGTTCATTATATTCTTTATTAGCCTGATAATTTAAAATTCTACACACACCAACAATATTATTCTTAATGATAGCAGATATTATCAGCTATTAAAAAAATTATATACATACATGTATTTGGGTACAACACACACAAACACTTAACTGACAAGGCCTCTAACACACACATAAATTATACTACTCACAAAAGATTACTTTATTTATAAACCATTACCCGACAAAATGGCATCCATCATCAGAAATTGCTGTCTAAACCAACGAATCATGAATTTTTTTAACAGGATTATAACGTGCTATAGGGTACCTGGTCAGATTTGACGTTTTAAAATGTCTAAGGGAATGAAATACTCTCACTGTCATGGTATCTGAGCACACATCATTTGTAAGCTCATCTGAAAATGTGCCTTTTTTTTTTTGATTGAACTAAAATGTTGAGGCAATTCCATTCTGAGCAACCTACTATAACATTGATTTTACTGATTCATTAATAGAATAGTTTGAAAGAGATTCAGTTTTATAGAGATTTTGTCCATGTAGAAAAACATTCTTATACTTACTGCTAAAATATCTGCCTCCACGGGTAAAAGATTCAGAAACGCAAATAACTGAACAGTCAGAATAGTGTATATCTGAGTGGCAGACAGCATCAGCATTCCTATTGACAACAGCATATTTTATTTAGTACCTGCAAAAAAAAACCAAACAAACCAGAGTCAAGGCATATAGCAAATATTTTCCTCTGTGATTTTTACTGGACTCTATTGGTCAGTTAAAATTTTCTAAAGTAGTATGCAAAACTGTGTCCTATGTTTACTTTTGATTACAAGTAATCTTGAATTTATTCAACTATTTTAGAGATAGAAGCCCCCTTTGCTAAGAGCTTGTAATCTCCATGGGAATGCATGCATAAAACAAAAATTGTAACAGTACCACTTCAAAGAGCTTTAGGAAACATGTATCAATGCAAACTATATACAGAAATGAACATTCATATGGTATTAATAATCTTTAGACATCGTTAATTTTAATCTTTCCTTCTTCTAGCATAAATCCAAATCAGCAAAATTTCATGTACCTGGAATATTTGTCCTAAAAGCATTTATTTCTAAATACATACTTGCAAAACCAGTGTGATACCAACAGGCAAGAAATACAAACTAGTTCTATGAACTTCGGTGAAATGCACAAATGTACGTACGTGACTTACGGTCTGGACAGGAGATTTACTCTCTTGTGAACTATGTGCATTTTTAAGACCTTTAAAATAAGAGTACAAGTACTCTGTAAAGTATGCATGTATGCATTTCACAAGCTCATGATATTAAATGGAGGTTAATTCTGCATTGTTAATAAATTTTCATTAAAAACAGGAGCAAAAAGCAACAGCTTGTGTCTGGAAATAGGCATGTTTTTTGACAAACTCTTCTTAAAAACTGGTGATTTACCATTAATCAAGGAAAAAAAAAATGTGTAGAGGGGTTAGAAGGAAGCAGACCAAACATTTTCATAGTTTTCTTTTTCCACACAGAGATATTTTTTTTTTAATGATTTGAAAAAATACACTAAGGGCCTGACTGCCTTCCTTGTATGAGCAATGAATGATACCTATACCCTTAATGAAGTCACTGAGACTTTCATGTTCCCCTCAAAAAAAAAAAAAACAAAGCAACAAAAAAAACCCACAAAAAAACCAACCCAAACTCACCCAAAACCCCCAACAAACACCAGCAAAAACCCCAAATAACCATGCCTGAAAACAAACATTTGAATGAACAGATTGTGTTCTGTAATCTCTTGTTATCAAAAATTGGCCGATTTTACAATCATGTGTATCTTAAATCACAAAATTTGGCCCATCAAATACAACACAAGTGCTAAAGATACAGCGTTTAGATTTTGAACATTTCAATTATTTTCAGCAAATACAAAAGCTAACACAAGATATTAATCTACAATTTAGAAACTCAGTATTCTTTGAAACAGATTACAGATTACTTTCCACTTGTCTCTTCCAAATAACTTTCTGCCACCAAAAAGAGTCCCAAGTTTAGACAACAAACATGATTCAGGTTGAAAGGTCATTTCCACGACTGACAAAGGCTGCTCCCTAGGATCACAGAATTTACTATACGCCTGAGAAGGACCAACTTCCTCCACAATTACAGGGCCCTCTAACTTATGCTCTCACAATCCACAAACATAAGAACAGCATGGTACTAATCTGCAACATTTACTAAGTATCACATTTAAGGTAGTAAGAAATGGTGTCTCTGCAAAGCTCTCATTTAAAATGCTGAATATCGTTAAATGTCCATGAGCATTTAACCTCACACGGGTCTACCATCTGGTAACAGAAACAAGGGGCAACACACACTCATATGAAGGTTAAGAGTCTACTAGCAAAATCACAAAATCAAGCATCCAAAAACTTGGGTTGGGCAATGAAGAGGAAGAAATCTCAGCTTTCTACATAATGACTGATGCCTTTTAGTGCATGCCACTCATGCACTGAATGAAGCAAGGTTCTGTAGAGGAAAAATATGAGAATAAAATTTATTAAACTGTATAGCCGTTTCTACACAAAAGGGCAAATGGATAAAATGAAGGTGCGCAACCAGCCATAAAAGTAGCACTTCCCAGTTTCAGAGTCCTTGGATTTCCACATAAACTGTACCTTTTAATACTTCCCCCATGACTTGCAAGTTTCCTAATGTTTTTAAAGAGGGTTAAATCCCTATAATATACACTTCCCACAGCCTGCAGTAATGTAGGGGTTTGAGATTTAGGCTTAACTTGTGCTGTTGAGAAATGCAACCTGAACTGGAAAGACATGGAGCTGTGTAAGAATACTGGCCAGATGCCCATCTATCTTCTCCTCATTTCTCAGGCACTACATATTGAGGCTTCTGTCCTGTATGATGTTCCCAAAGGACAGGATGGATTACAGCCATGTGTCTCTGCCCCGCCCCTAAAAGAATTAAACCAGTGTTCGTTTTCCGTACCTCTCTATTGACTCAATCCTTTCACTTTCTTTTCCCCAGATGTCACATTCTATCAATTTTATTAAAACAGAACTCAGTATCAATGTACAATTTCAAAGTCCTAATACAACATATTCTGCGTCAATATTCTAAGTAAAAGAAACAGACTTAATCTATGAGCCTATATATAAGCATTGATAACACTGGAGATGTTTTCTGAATTTGCATTTTAAAAGAATGTGTTTTAGCAACATAATAAGCTAGATCATTTAACAGCAGTACTTCCATCTACAGAACAACTATGGCTTATTTCTGTGCGACATGCTTTTATGATCTGACCCTTGTACGCAGGTTCAGTTGGACAGCTACAAGCACACAAGGTTAGAGAGGAAAGATTAAGTGGGATTCTTCCTAACAACCCACCTGGACAACAGGTGAGTATGCTGGACAGGGTCTTAAAAAGGAGTGGCAGAGAAAGAGTCTATTCCAAAACAATACTACTCACCAAGTGAGGCAGTACATTTTAGTGCTCAAATACCTTTCTGCTTTTCTTTGAAGAGGGCTGTTTTAACAACAAAAACTCTTCAGAACAAATAGTAATGGGTAAGTACCCTAACGAAGCCTCTAACTAACTTGGGATGCAGTAAGATACAAGTGTGCAGCCTGATCACCATTAATTTCCAGAAAACATCTGGCATCACAAATATTCCCATGAGAACAATAGTAGCCACTGTTTATGAGAGCAGCCAGGAAGAACCTCCTCCTCAGCTCTCACTTCCAAATGCCTTTCACTGCAAAAACACAACCCACTGCCGAAGATCATGACCTCTGTTCTCCACTGACAAGTTACACATGACAATTTCTTTTTGCACTGTTGCTACAGTCATAATCCAGTCTTAAGACAGACAATGATTAGCTGCCTACAGAGGAACTCCACATTCCTCTTTGGATTAGCTATAGCATGACCATGCACAGGCAATCTCTTAAGAACACAAGACGTACAAAATACCTTATGCCCCTTATAAAAGCTCACACCTAAATGTGACTGAGCTAAAAAAATCCAACATTCAAACCTCCAACATACTCAACAAATCCGTATGATCCAGTGCACTACCTACTTTAGAGTACGAAACAAGCAACAACTAAGTGCTACCTTCAGCATGAGATCTAGCCACTTGCACTGCTGAATTTAGAAGAACTGCTTGATCCACAAATGAACACCTAAGCCTCTGCAGCGATTCTTATAATCTCACAGTGAGGAATTACTTGAAATGACATAAAATTAAAATAGTGGTAACACAAAACAGCAGCAAATACATTGGATCCAATATTGCTATAGTAATTAAAAAAAAATCAGGTTCAAGTTTTAAAATTAGATGGCACATGATTAATATTGCTATCAGAGCACCCAGATCTCCTCTAACTTCTTTTATTGAAGTAATTAGAAGTACTTCTAATTAAACTCAATTAAGTCATTTGTTTGTATAATATGCTAAAAACCTCAAAATTGAGGCTTCTAATTTAAATGGCTCTATGTGGATTTGTTTTGACTGTAGATATTTCATAGTGAAAATTGTAACTTTGTTGACCTAACTGAGGAATCAGAGCCAAGATGACCACATTTTCTTTCAGGACTACTACATTTTCTTTCACAATGAAGTACCTAAGAACTCCTGTCTTACTGTCATATTCTTTGTGGGTTTTTTTAAGCAAAAAAGCATTGTCCCATGATCAGAGGTCCTCAACATTAATTACAGCAAATACCGGTCAGCTAAATTTGATTTAAACTGACACTAACACGAAGGTAATTAAAGTTCACCATTACTAATGGGAAGAAACATCTGGTATTTTCAAAAACAGTTCTCATGATTCTGACTTGGTCATTCAGACGTGATACTTTGTGCAACTTTCAACCAGTTAGCGGAACAGAAGCTACAGTCACAGGAACCTGTAATTAATTGCGACATTCATGTATTTTTATTTCTAAATTAAGATTTACCAGTTTCTCTTATCACCCTGGCCTAGAAAAAGAGGATGTTGGTGAAACTAAAAGAATAAAGAACAAAAAAAATATTCAAAAAAATAACAACTTCTACCAGACAGAAGCAACACTACACTTGAAGCTATCACAGTATTTTAACCAAGACAGTAAATTCAGCACATACCTTACAAGACAGAGAAACATTAAAATAGTATTGAGCAAGTCAGAAAAATACCAGAACTAGAGCTGTCCATGCTAACAACATGCATGCACAGTGTAGTCTTCTCTGTCAGAGTTACACAGAGATTCTTCTGGGCCTAAGAACTACTGCCTCAAATACAAGTTTAAAAAAAAAAAAACCAACAAAAAACACACACCCAAAAAACAAAACTAAAAAACTCCTTACAATTCCTGAAATTCCGTGGCTCATTGTAGATTACACTCTTAATTGAACTAGGCAGCTCAGAGCACACAGAAATACAGGTTTATGTAATTAAAGACTACACAGTAAACCACACAAAAGAAGTTAAACTTGACTCTGCATTAATCTTCAGCACTTTACATCTGATTTTCCAGTGTAAGTTCTCCTTAAGTAACTCCAGGTATTCTGAGAATCATTTTTCCTCCCACACTACATTATTGAACTCACAAGCCTGAGGAGCTACACCGCTCCCTCACAGGACTGAACAGGATCACCCAGTCAGAACTGAGGAGAGGAGATAGTGGGGTTCACTGTATTACAGCACATCTACAAGCAGCAAGACAACCAGTACCAGACAAGGTACTGTCCATGAAGAAAAGGCAGCAGTAGCACCGTTGTTTGTACAACAAATAACACGTTTCTGATTACACTTTCAAAGGAAGGGGAGAGCAAAACCTCCCTTCTCACCAGAAGATAAGGATGGCTGAATAGGCTTGACACAAGGACAACACGTAACAGATGCAGCTATCTGCTGTACTGGACACTCAGAATGTCTTGCCTACCTCTTAATTCATTAACGGTATTGTATGCATTAATAATAGGGGCTGTGAAACACACAGCGTTTTTAACACCAATGCACTGACTCCCAAACCAGAATAGACAACTTCAGTGGAAAACATTCTCCTAGATACAGTCCCTGCATCCTGCCAAAAATACTAGTTTCATGCTTGCCAATGTGAACAAGCCTTAGAAACATGTTTAAGACATGCTTCTAAGAAGTCATAAAGAAACTACATGGCTTGGAACACAGGTAAGAATCTCCAGAGCTTTTGGCAACTATCCACTAACCAAGCTCCACAAAGTACACAGAAGCTTCTGAAAATTTGATGCTTATCTCTCTATAAGCTCAAAAAGTATTTCACAGCAGAAGACAACATAAAGCAATTCCTTATCTGAGTAGCTATGCTCATATTACAACTCTCAAGAGCTCTTTCCCTTTCCATTAGTGAAAGAAAACTCGCATATCTATATATTTCTACTTTAGTGCTAAATAGGATTACAATGCTTACAACAATCACAAAAATCATAAGACCACATAAAAACCTTGTCCTGACGCAAACTCAGCGACAACATTCTAAATCTCCATCAACAGAACTGAAAACTAATACACAAACAGCAAGCTCCGTGTTCAGATCTGGTTAAGATGCACGAGCTACTCCTTTCAACCAGTTTCCATCTTTCTACAAGCAACTGGGTTGTCAGCCAGCCAGGTTCCACGCTAATCATTCTCCTCCAAGCAGAACCAGTCTCACAGCACACAGCCAACCTGAGCAAAACCACATATCAGGCGGGGCCGCAACATGTTACGGCAAGACCTCAAGGTTTACCCAGTCTGGAAGAAACGCCTGAAGAGCTTTTCAGCTCCTTCCTTCACACCCTTCTTCCCTCCCTCCCTCCTGATGAGGCGGATCTCCGCGCAGCCTGTGGTGAGGGCCTGCAGGAAGGGGCAGCCAAGCTCATCGCAGCGGGCCCGGCCGTAGCTCCACCAGAGCCGTACGGGAGAACTGCCCCGCCTCGCTGCTCCAAAGGTGGAGGCAAATAAGCGCTGCGCAATGGCGTGAGAGACCCGGTAACTCCTTAACCGACACGAAGCCAGGACGCCCAGCAACAGGGAAAGGTGCCGAGAGGATATCTCGACCGCGCCCCCGCCGTGGCGGCCCTCACCTGCGGGCCCGGCACAGGGCCCGGCGCGGGGAGCCGAGAGCCGCGCCTAGGCCGACTCCATGGCGCTCTCTGTCCGCTCCACGGCTACAGCGGAAGTCCCGCCCACCGCCGAGCAATAAGAGACGTTGGCCGGGGGGCATGCCATTGCTCTCCCAGGCTGCCACTCAAGCGCGGGCGGGCTGAGCAGGTGAATGGCGGCGCTGGGCTCTGCAGCTGGTTTCGCCCGCGAGGGGCGGGGCTTCCTGTGCGGCGTCACTAGGGGCCGCACCTGCGGCGGGGTGGGGGGACGGACCCTGTGGCCTTCTGGGGTTTGGTCTCGCTGCGCGCCGTCGCGGTGGTTTGTTGGGCTTTTTTAGTCGTTTGTGGTATCAGCGGTAGCGGAACCTGAGGAAGGCGAGTGCCGTGACTGTTATCACGGCTATCCGATACTGGCTGCCAGAGTGGCCTCCTCAGCCTCTCGAGCGTGGCGGAATCGTGGCTTGGCCGAAGTGTGCCGTCGCCCTCGAGCTCTCAGCCGGAGTGAGAGACGGCGGAACAGTCCCGTCGAAGTACGTGGAGATCGGGTGCCGGAGAGTAACGTAGCCACCATGCCTCTATCTCAGTGCGGAGCCTGGCGGTCTTACGGAATGGCGGGGTGCACCCGGCGAGGGAAGAGCCTCAATAAACTGCCACATCGAACTCCAGCACTGTGCGGGAGACAAGATGGTTTATCCCCCTCCTCTAGCTTTAGTCTCACTCTGTATTAAAAAAAAATCAACCAGAAAAGTACCCTGGAGAAATGTTACGCTAAACATTGGATAGGAGGAGAGAGTGGGGGAAGGAAGGTAGCAAGGTTGGGGGTCGTATAGCATGTATCACCTATTGGCTCATTGTATGTTTCCAGTCTTTGGCTTTGTGTATCTTTTTTTCCCTTGCTAGCGTACAGTTCATTTCTCTGCACTATTCTATTGCTTGGCACGAAAAACATGAGCTGCCATTGAGGCAATTATCAAGATTCCTAGGGAAGTTCACTCACATATATAAATATTCAGATTTGGGGGTTTGTTTTTCCTTTTTTTCATGCATGTTATTTCCACTGTTTTATTTCTCTTTTACCTTTTCCCCATCATTTTCGTACTTGTTTTTCAAGCATAAGATTTGTATTCCTTTTTCTCACTTTCAAACTTACTGTATAATCACCTTTAGTTTATGATCTCTGAGAAGCGAAGGGCACAAGGTATTGAGATCCGTTACGTCACTTCAGCGCAGCTCGGCACGGCCTCATCGACCTCGCTGCCTCCCGCCTCTCTCCAGGAGTGAGCTTCACGCCCCCACGGCCCCGCGCAGGCGCGTACCGGTGTAGAGCCGGCTGCGGCGATGCTGCTGATGCTGTCTGAGGCGCAGCGGGCGGATCTGGGCTTCTTGCCGCGGGCGGGCGCCGCAGGTTCGCCACCGAGATGAGCACCGTGGGGAGTAGGGGGTTTTGGGGGTGCGGCTCGGTCGGCGGCGGGGAAGCCCCGGCACGGGGGTGGGCCGAGACGGGGCTGCAGCGGAGTTGTTTTCTCTCGTTTCAGCTGTCGGCGAGCTGGGGCGCCTGGCGGTGGAATTGCTGCGGCGGGGCGCGGCGCCGCGGGCTTGCGAGACGGCCGCCAGTAAGGCAGGGGTAGTGGCGGGGAGAGACGGGCTGCAGGGGGCCCGAGGGGTATGGGGGGGAGAGAGAGAGCTTGGCTGGACCCGGTGTAGGGTCGTATCACCGCGTGTCGGGCCGGCCCGGCCGCAGCAAAACCTTGCTGCGTGCGCGAGCCCGGCGTCGGGCGGGAGCGCGCAGGTTCCTTACTGAGCCGTGAGAAGCGGCTTGGGCTTCTCCTGGGGGTTCTGGGTTGTTTTGGGTGGGGGATCGAACTGCCTGTTTGTCCCCCTTACATTCGTATTTGAGGGGTGTGCAAGCTTCTCGGGTTTTTTACTTTGCATGTTTTGCAAGTTGGCTTGGGATGAATTTGCAGTTTTTGCATTGGTGCTCTGGCAGCTTAATGGGGAAGTAGAAGGTACTTTATGCTTTCTTTAAAGGAAAACTTAACATTGACGTTGATACCATTCAGCATGGAGTAGAAGGACTGACGTATCTTCTCACTGAAAGCTCCAAACTTATGGTGAGGATCCCTTTGTTCTCAAATTCAGGGATGCACCAAGAGGTGTTATCTAAACACATACAGCTCTGAAAATATCGATGAATAGAGGAAACCTAGTTCACAATTCTGATGGCATGTGTTAATTTCAAAAAGAGGTGTCTCTTACTGAAACACTGCATCTGTTTGGATGACTGGAATTTGTATTCCATGTTTGAAGCTAAGATTTGACCCTGCTTTAATAATGTATAGGCAGAACACGCAGTAATTTAGTTGGTATAGAGAAGTATACTTCAGGATTAAGCGTGCTCTAAATAACAAAACTTGAGTGAAGGTTTCTTTATTGTTGTTCAATGCTGTCCTGTCACGCAGGATGTGTGCTGTTCTGGCTGCCTGATAAGCATCCTAACATTTAGCTGATGTGGTGGGTTTGAGAGCTTTTCCAGCTGTCATCAGAAGTTTGGGTGGGTGTAAGCAGATATTAATAATATAATTACTGTGTCCATTGGGAAAACTTCCTACTTTTGATAAAGTAGGACATTTGAACAATGACAACATGGAGAAGGGATAAAGAGACAAGGAATTCCAAATAAAACTCAAGCAGGCATTGTGAAGTGAGGTGGAGGAGGGATTGAAATAGTGCAGAATCTTCCGTAGAGTGAGGTAGGATGACTTGAATAACAGATGTAGGATGACTTGAATAACAGATAAATACAGGGTACTGTGGCAGAATATAGCTGATCACAGAATGTGTTTGTGAATGAATGTGCTGTAAAGGCATGATATTTGCTGTTGAATATGTAACTGCTGCCACAAGGGTGACCCACGTGTTTCCGGTTTAGCACAAAGGCTGAAGCTGAGCTTCTGAGGGCTGTGCCGAGTTACTGTAACATGGACCTTGAAGTTGTACCTGGTGCTTGCTTACATTGCCAGCATTCAGGTCATTTCAGAGTATTTGAGTATCGGTATTATGTTCGCGTACTGTTGATAAATTGATGATCAAAATATGTACTTCCTCGTGACAACGCTCAGATGCTTTGTTGTGTTGCATTTTGTTCTCTGGTACGAAGGCTTAAACATGAGGGTGTTGATTTTTTTTTTTTTTTTTTTCTTCTCCATAAAAACCTGATCTGAAACTGTTCCTGAAGCTCGTAATAACCAGCAGCAATTCATCAACACATGTAAATCACTTGACCTGGATTTTTTTGTCCTGGGTGTAGACCTGTCCTCATATGTTCATGCAGGGGAACAACTTCACCATAGCATATGCAATATTTAGTTAGTTTTGGTTTTTTCTCTACAAGTAATGATTATTGCGCAGTTCTGTGTTAAGGCCTAAATTGTTACTTCCAGATTTCTGAGACAGACTTCCAAGATTCCATTCATGTTCTGGGATTCTCAGATGAACTGAACAAGTTGCTGCTCCAGCTCTACCTCGATAACAGGAAAGAGATCAGGAGTGTTCTGGGTGAGCTGGCACCAAAGCTTCCCAGCTACCACAACCTTGAGTGGAGACTGGATGTCCAGGTAACTGCTGTTCTCAGTGTTCAGCATTTTACTTTATGTGTTTTTAACATAATAAACAAGTACTAAACAATTTATATTGTTTTAAGAAATAGAGGCAGCAGATTTTCATGTGTTTAAAACCAGCATAATTTTGTGATTGCACCAGAGATAGCTAGTTATGAGGTGATTAGGATATGTAAGGATGCAATCTATTTGTTGCTTTACAAAAACTGATCTCATAGCTCCATTGGTGTGTTAAAAATATTTGCATATACTAAATATATTCAATCTCAAATTGTCACCTGATTTTCAGAAATATTATCACATTGATTCAAGTGGATTAGTATTGCCTAATGAGAAAACTGATTGTGTGTATCTTTCCTGTGGGTGAAAAGGATTTTTAAGCAGTTGTCCGAGCAGGTCCTGCAAACTAGTTGTGAGTTGTAAATGTGAAAGCTGATAACCCTTGTTTGTTTGTCTCCGTGTTCCCATTTCATCTGAACCCCGCCATGCAGCTTGCAAGCAGGAGTTTGAGACAACAGATCAAGCCTGCTGTGACTATAAAGCTACACCTTAATGAGAACGACGATCAGACTGCCCACGTGTTGCAAACAGACCCTTCCACCCTCCTGCACCTAATCGAGCAGCTGGAGCAGGCGCTGGGGGAAATGAAAACGAATCATTGCAGGAGAATAGTGCGCAATATGAAATAAGAATGATCGGTGGTCGCTGTCTTACTAAGTAGTTTGTGAAATGACTGAAAATAGTGTTCACAAATAGATTTTTGAAGAAAAATAAACATCTGGATCAGATGAAATGCCGTCCTGTGCCAGGATCTTGAACCAGTAATAATTAGAGGCTAAACATCCTCTGAGTGCTAACCTGACACACCTGCCTGATAGGAGATAGGTAATTGGTTTTGCTTTACTTGCAAATGTAGAAATGCAGTGTGCTATGCTGAGAATTTCTTTAGCTCTAAATTAGTATTGTTCCACTTGAAAAGCTCTTCTACATTAAGTAGAACTGTCCCAATATTGTATGAAGCTGCACATTTATTTTTACATTTATCAAGTAGCTTTTTCCCTTGGTTTTGCTTCTGTTTTGAAGTTAATAAAATAAAAAAACCCCACAAAACTATACTGGTGAGAATGGTCCTTAACCTCTTCCATCTAGAATGGATCCTCCATCTAGACCCATGTACATGCAGGAGTCAATGTGGGACTGCTGCTCTCTTCCTGCAGAAGATTCAGCCAATTTGGGGGCTGGACATTTCCAGCCCCCATTATTTTTCTACCCTTCTATGTAAGTATGACCAGGGTAACACACTCTAACACAGTCAGCTGTAACCCCTGCTTAGGCAACCTCAGCTTTCTGCAGGGAGCAGTTGCCACAGACAACCGCATGCCCTAGACGTGAGCTAGCGTATACTGGTTAAGAGGTAAAAGGTGATCAGAGAAGTGGCAGAAGCAAAACTGCAGGCTGGGAGGCGGGTTAATAGTACTAACTTCTGCTGAATCTGATCTTGTGTTGAAACACAACCATTTTATTCCCCTTGCTTGGGTAGTGTGCTCACAAAGGAAAGACTAGCCAAGTATTGCAATGTAAATGATGCTTTTCCATTTTCAAGAAAAACGTCTTAACAAAGGTTATGTCAAAAATAATTTTTTAGTTGCAATCTAATGCAAAGGTTTGTAGCTTCTGGGACTAAAGTTAGTGAGGTTAGTCACTAGTGAGGGTGCATCAGAAAGCCATTGAAGAGGACAGATGGGCAAGAGAGAACTGTAACACACGGATCTTGGCAGTAGCTATGTGTTTAGTGTCTGTCATGGCAACACCACAAATTTCTGCATTGACTGGGTCTTTATAGTCCCAAATGCATTGTTTTCTTGGTTTGAATGTTTGGACCTCTGAGAGCTACTGTTCCAAAGGAAACCTACCTGGCAAAAGTGCTTAAATCAGTAACATTCACTTAAAGAGGTCAGTTTCCTGGAACGGGGAGTTGCTTGTTCTGCCATTGCTTTGTGTAGTGTGATGGTTGTGTGAACAAACTTCATTTCCTCTCCTGTATGCAAGTCAGTAACGGGTTTAATTTACCATTCATATGTGGTGACTTTTTTCATAGAGTCACAAAATTTTCTTCACATGTAGTATGTGGTACTTAAAGGTAATTAAGTGTTACTACTTGGGATTTCTGATTAGTACTTTTTATTTTCTCAGTAATTGGTCTACTTTTTCAGGTGAAATACATAACAGTTTATACATAGGCCAGGTTTTTCTCTTATTCCATCTTCTCACTGTAGCTGTAGTTTAGGACTCATAGCAGCAAAATAGAAGTTTTGGGTATCAGACCTAGAAGCTTTTTGTGTCTTAGAAAGTTCAGTAACTTTTTTTTCCAAAGTGACTAATCAAAGTCAATCTGTAGGCAATGCAACATTTTAACCTTGAAGCAGTTTACAAACAACAATTAAGTTCCGAGTGTATTACATTACTGCTTCAACTATAACATCTTTTGAATATGGAGTATAATGTTTTGACCTTGATGTAGAACTATTGACTGTTTTGTTTCATGTCAGATTTAACGTTGTTTTGCAGAGCTGCCCTTCCTGTGGGTGTCAGTAAGGTCTGGGTTTACCAAGTCAGCAACTTGTGAGTGGCTCCCCAGCACCTTTTTCATGGAGCACTAAATTCAGGTGAACATCATGCCAGTGCAGAGTCCAAGTGCACAGAACAACTAAACATCTAACTAGTTCAAGTACAAACTGGATTATTTTCTCAAAAGCAAAGTTAGGCTCAGCCTTAGCTATACATGTCTCAACAGATTTGTATCCCAGTTTATTTTTCCTGGTCTAAACAGCAGGGGGCAGAAAGTTAGTTTTTTATAGTCTACAAAGGAGACGTTTTGGTACATAATCATTTCAGTGTTTGTCTTCCAGTAAGAATTGTTTGTCTCAATACTTGGGATGTATTTCACTTTATATGTTTTGAATTCATGATTAATTTTAAACTGAAAACATCAGAACTTCCAGTTTTCAATAACTGTAAAACATTCTTTCTCTATCAGCTAATGAATTTGCTAAGCCACTTAGCTAAGAACATAATATAACCCCCAGTTCTTGAAGCTCAGGATAACATAATTTGTTTGGTGTTGAAAAATGTTTGTGTTCCTTTAAGCACTGAGTCAACTCAAGAGGCAACACTTTTCTTCCTCCTGCTCTGGTTTTTAATCCTTTGAACAAACTCATATAATCACTGTCTATTTTGTAAAATCCATTGTTTAGGTCTGATCCAGGTTTCAATAAGTTCCTCATCTCTGAAGTGTATTTAGGATCTCCTGTAAGCTTTATTTTCTTGCACTTTTGCTTGTCCCTGACACACTTTCTCATGAGTTTTTAATGTACTGGACTAAGTATTTTTTCACCTGGCTAATTAATTAGATGTTCCTTGAATTACATATGGAAAACTGTTTTTGTCTGTGGTGGAGTTAATTTAGGTCTACACATACATAAATAAAATCAGTACCTGAACTTTGCATTAGGCCTACAATTCTCATTTAACAGAAAATTCACTGAACTAAGATTTTGTTTTAACACTATGTTTTGAATTTAATGTTAAATGTATTACTGGTTTAAATTTAGCTAGTGCTGTTTAGGAAATGTATCCATGTATCAAATCAAAGGTATGAATGGTGACTTTGTTTCAGTCCTAGTTTTTGTAAGAAGGCCTGTTTCCTATGCTGTGACTTTGTAAGATTAACAATAGATAGTGCGTAGGAAAAGAAGTCTCAAGGTTAGGAATAACCTGGCAAAACTCCACGAGTAAAGCTCTGCTGGTCATTACTGCTCTAAACAAAGGGAAGGAAGTCTCCTCTCACACTGTGCTTGGCTTTGTGCTCAAGGTCAGGTATATTAGAGCACAATCTCTTTTTTAAAATACTGTTGCTGATTTTATTTTCAAGTATAAGTTGTGGCAGTTTTATTACTGCAGTTGTATCTTGAAATTTCACTTGTTCATCAAATTATTTGTTTCCATACCAAATACTATTATTTCATTTTGGGTTCTGAATTTTTATTTGTTTGAAATGTGGCGGGTTTTAAAGGCTGCCAGTAGTTCTATGGCAGATAGTGAGCAGAATGCTTTTATGTACATAAAAGTGCAGCTTTGACTGTGTAATAAATTTTAGAATACATTTTAGGAATTACCATAATCATCAGCTTTACAACTTGTTTCTTCTGGATTCTTTATTAAAACCTATTCTAACTACATAAGGAAAGGCAATCTTTCACCCCATCTGTGAAAATAACAAAGTTTGTAATAGGGATGCCACTCTAAATAGTTGCATTCTGATTGGCCCAAAATGTAGGTAATATTCAGGCTAAGATGCAAACCATAGTGACCAAATATACTGCAAAGCACATTAAGTACATTGTTTACCATCATTAAATATGTAAGAACCTTCCACTGATCTTACTCTTTCTTTTTCTCTATCTGTTGCTCTGTGAAAGTAGGCTTACTTTGGTTTAGTTTTGGGGGTTTTGTTGGTTTCTGGTTTGGTGGTGGTTTTTTTTTTTTTTTTTCTCCTTTTGTGTGTGGGTTTGCTTTTTTTTTCTTTTTTCTTTTTTTTTTTCTGGGGGCGGGGGTGGAGGTGGGGGGACGGTGTTGGGTTTGTTAAGTTTGGTTGGGTTTTGTTTTTTCCAAAAAGAAAACTTAAGTAAATAGACTAAAACTGAATTTCACTTTACGGAATGTATCTTATTCCTTGGCATGCTTGTGTGTGCGTGAATATTCAAAGTAGTACTCCTTAGAACAGATGCTTAAAATACCAGAACTGCAGAAGTTGGGAAGTGTCTCTACCCAGCTGTTCACGTGTTTTGTGTTCATAAATCTACCATAAGATAACAGAAGAATTTCTGTCCTGTTCAGTTTGTCTTCAGCAGAAGCCCTAAGCAAACCCTAATTTTAGAGAAATCCCTCCCTACGCTGTTACTGAGACAAAACTTGTAAATAGTTTTGCTCTGAATTTCAGGAATTGGTTAATAATTTGACATGAATGGCTTTTAAAATCACCATTGTGTTCTTCTGCATCCAAATGTGTCTTCTAAGAATTTACAAGTTTCACGAATATTTCTCAGTTCTTGCTGGAGATTGCAGTTCAGGTTTGCTGGCAGGCAGCAAACAGGCTGAAGTGGAAGTTTGTACTCACCATAACCATTCCTGTAACAGGGGAGCTGTCTTAGCCTGTGGTGTTGATGAAGCCGGTCTCTTTCAGTGGGTCACTATTCGAACCCAAGCCAAGCATGAAATGTTCAGGTGTCCTCTGCTGCCTGTTTCTGTCCACCTGGAGACTAAATTCGCTTGCTGGTCTACATACTCACACCCCCACTTGTGGGCCTTTCCCTGTGCAGCTAAACAAAAAGGGACATGGAAGAGAAGTACTTCTTTTTCTGCTTTGATAACTATTCTTGCTGTCATGTATGTGCTTAATGGCAGAACCACATCTTAAATGTCTGATTTTATACTAGTCAACTTTTATGCTTCCTAGAACAACAATTTCCCTCTCATTCCTGCATGTTCTCCTGCAAAGGTTAAAAATCAGTATGAAGGATGACTTTCTAGGCAAAAAGAAAACACATGATGAAAACAGGGAACACTGATCATGAGTGTTGTTTCTAGTTGATAGGGGAAACAGAGGATCTAGCAATTCAAAAATATGCAGAACAAGTTATGTAGGCCTTATCTTCTACAAAGTGAGGAAAGGTGAATACAGAGGGCTGAGCAACAAGTGCGAGCAACAAGTGCAACCAACAGCACATGTTCATGATGTGTTATGAAGTATACGACTCTGTTCTTTTATTTGTGTCCACACACTTACTAGGTAACAGCTGAAATATTTTACACTAACAGTAATAGCAGATGTCAGAATAATCGGTCTCATTTCAAATTGTTCTGCTAAGCTTGAGCAAATCATACGCCTTCTGTGTTGGACACAGGAAATACAAACTGGAAGACTCTTCCAAAATAGCAAATCTGAATTATTGTAATTTAACTAATAGCTTTGTTTCCTGACAAAATCTACACCAGAAAACCCTCTGTGCACCTGCAGGTTTTATTACCAAGAAAGAATAGTGTATCTTACTGTACCTTCCCGCAAGTTAAATTGGGCTAGAAAAAGTATTTTTCATGCTGATATGATTCTCAGCACTATTCTATGCTACCCTTCAGCTAATATTTGCAGAGCTATTCCAGAATACTTTTCTTCTTTAGCTGCTTTTCCTGTGTATTTCAGTCTTGTTAGCTGGGTTGTCATTCTGGTATTGTCAGCAGAGTTCACATAGGGAGCCAGTCTGATGTAAGTATTCCAGAACAACTCCTGCCAATAAGATCATGCTACATTAAGCAATTTCTTCTTTTCTTATTGCAATTACGGACTTCTAGCCTGAAGCAACAGATCAGGTCCCAGTTTATTTTACATGACTATTTTAGGACTTATTTATCCCAGATAATGTGGCCAAAAATCATCTTCCAAATCTGTCCGGAGTAACTGAAAGTTGTAATCACTTGCTATGTTTCTGTCCTTTTAACACTACCACAATTTCCACAAACATGAATTTGTTTCCTAAGTAAGTTGTTTATGTGCGAAGTCAGCTGTATTAGCAAACTTCATTTTCACCAGCAGTTTAAGCTACCCAAGACAAATTGATTATGGTATGCCTATGTATTTTATGTATTTTGTTCAACTTTCTTTTTGGGAGTAGCCATGCTAACCTCAGTGAAGAAGCTTAAAGCAGCAGCTGTAGCATGGTGACTACAGACAGGTATTCAGCTGTTTGCAAACCAGGCACTACAGCTTTTCCCAAATCACTGCTCCAAATTCCTTACGTGAAATCTGCCTTTGTACTGATATGATGAGCAGTGTTTGTATGTCCCATTCCACTGGCATTGCTGTAAGGGCAATAACCCCTGAGACACAAACATTAGTGCAATTTTTTGATTAGCACAGCTGTTTCTGAAATTAATGTCTGAGCAGTCATCTATAGATGTTCACATAGCTTCCTTGCCAGCAGAATTACATCAACTTATAAAACAACATGAACTAAGGTGACACAAGTTCAATTGTTGGTTTGTTTTGGTTTTGGTTTTGGTTTTTTTTCAGATTGTGTTCACATTAGAGGTTTTGCTGGCCTGGAGATGTTGGCAAGGGATGTCTGCTTACATAGGTATTTTGGTGACATTTTGTAATATACACCATCTCTTTGTATTAAACAAACCACAGCACAGTTGTCTACACACATAGGATATGCTTTGTGTGTGTTCCATTGTATTCTTTTTCTCCATTATTTATTTGGGGGGAGTAGCATCTTTCTTTTTATGTACAGCTCTTCTTCACTGAAGTATATGAAAACAACTAGATGTAGTTAATGACCACTTTAAAGCCTCCTTGTGTAATAAATACCCAAACAGAAGGCAGGAGCTGCGCAGCTCTTCCTGGTCTGCACTATGTAATTGTTACTAAGTTACCCCCAAAACATGAGATTTTTCCAGAGAATGCTGAATGGTTTATTTTGTAACAGACATCACACACGGATTTTCACCTGTGTGGGCTTTCTCAGGGAAAAAAAAAAAAAAAAAAAAAGGTAGGGCTTTAACGCAAAGCAGTGATGTATCTAGATTAAAAATTACAACATGGTATTGTTTCTTCAAACCATTAGATGCTCATTAGCTAAGGGTAAATTTGAAAGTGAACTTCTTATCTGTTTGCTTGGTATGCCACTGAAATACAAATTGAAGTTGCTGCTAAAAAATGTATGATAAATAGGGTATACTCAAAGTAGTATAGAATCCTTCAGTTAAACAAAAAAAGTCTGTGGTATTGAAAAACATTTGAACCATATATGGAATGGAGATAAAAGAATGTTATTGGATTGGATTTTTTTGGTGGGTTTTTGGGGTTTTTGGTTGGTTGTTTTTTTTTTAATGTGCAATCCTGTAATTAGAAGAAAGAAGTAATGATAAGGAGACTTTGTACGTCACGCTTGTGGTTTGCTTCTTTTATCACTTAATCCAATCCCATTGTGATGGAAGTGGCATTGTCTTCCATGAACTTGAACATGTTGAGTCATTTTCCAAAAAGGCTGGTGGTCATATCCCATTTTTATGTCCAAAGAAGGAAGTTACTATTTTCTAAACACAGAATAACAACAATACTATGAGAATTTAGTCTTACAGTTTTAATCACTTTCAGATTAGTAAAAAACAATGCTTTAGCCTACAACATTGGTACAATAGCAGCTAATTCTCTTAGTAAAAGGTACAGCTTGCTGAAGGAGACAGTTCTAGCTGTAATAAATGTTGTTTAAGTTTAGAACAGATGTGAATATACTTACTCATGAGATACAACACTCTCTTATGGAAGTGGTCTAATTAACACGGATGAGAGGGCACCACATCATCAGAGCTTTCCCTTGAACAACCATGTCATCTGGAAAGGAATGTAGTCAGTACTGGGTGTGCCTTTACTCAAGGATACAGAGGCCTGGAGGAAGCAAAAAAGCCCTTGTAAAGGCTGTGTGAAAAATCACTCAGGTTCAGATCACTATCTGTGCAATAACCACACACACACACACATGCAATCATCTAATATCCAAAGGTTTTAAACAAGGAAATTGCGGGGGGGGGGGGGGGGATAAGGGCAAACATCTTCCACCACCTGGGGGGGGGGTTGAAATAAGAAAAACTTGTTGGGCGAGAAAAAAAACGAGAAACAAACCCGTAAGAGAAAAAGTAAAA
>WYDI02039088.1:0-37831 GCA_009867235.2 Psittacus erithacus | reverse complement strand
GGGGGGAATATACGTAATAGCTGCATAACCCTGGAGCAGGTGCTGTAATTAGCACAGCTGTCTGGGCTAGTAAAAAAGCCAGCAAGCAACCCCGTAAGGAAGCAGTAGAAGAATGGTACAAAAGATAGCATGGAAAATTCTTAGGGAAAGGAAGCGTAAACAAGTCTCAGGAGTACTGGGTTTCCTGACCAGAAATACAGCAGATGTGGGAAGAAAAAAAAAACTCGACAAGAAGGAGATCTGCCTAGCTAATGGAAACACAAGCAGGAAATGTAAGGAAAAGTAAATGACAGGGAATATTTGTTGAAGCAAGGAAATCAAGAAATACACAAGCAGGAAATGTAAGGAAAAGTAAATGACAGGGAATATTTGTTGAAGCAAGGAAATCAAGAAATGCACAAGCAAGATCTCTTCCATAGACCTGGCTGATTCTAATCTGGAGTTCATGTGCAAGCTCTGCATTACCAGCATTAAATATTGCACTGATAAAGGGACAGGGATTGTTCAAGAGCCAGGTCCAAGCTCTGATGCCAAAAATGATGTTCAGAACAGTTCATGATGCTTCTTAGAAATAAGTAAGATAAAAAAAAATAATAAAAAAAAATAAATTACTTGCGTAAGACTTTTCTACTGTGGATTCTTACTGCTGAGGAGGATGTATTCTTATCAGTCAGCATAACCCAGAGTCTGTCCAAAGTGCAAAAATAAAATTAAGAAATGCTTTACTAAAATAAAGTTGTACATTCGCATAACCAATGTGTGATATCTGTATGTGTGTAATCATAAAAGCCCTCTACACTTTCTATTGTAAAAACCAACACTGAAGTTGGAAAGTGAACATCATTCTTTACAGATGCAGCTACTGAAGGTACAGCAGCTACAGATGCAAATTCTGGTCACATCACTATTCAAAAGGTGTTCCAAGTGCACCAAGCAAATGAGACAAGATTAAATAAAAATGTTTTACATTTACTTTATAGAACCCCAGGGGATGCATTTTGATAGTGGCCCTGGATTCTAGTAGAGACTAAATAGATGACAAGCAACTGTGTACAAGGGGTCAGGATAGATCCATGAAATGTCACAGCTGTACTTGAAACCACCTATGGATAATGAGTTGGAAAGATTTATGATACTACTCAACACCAAATTCGTACCTGTCAGCAAAGCGCTAAGCCTTACCTAAACTACAACAAAATAGTTGTGGGCCATGTCACTACGAATGCTTCCTTCCTTTTTTCCCCATTGCCATAGCATCACTGAAGTGTGGTATGAAGATCGTATGTGAACTAATTTAAGCATCAATTTGCCTCCAGAAATTAGTATCACCCATGAACTTCATGAATAATGGTTTTAGAGCAAAGCTAATTAGGTTTACACAAATTCAGTTGCATAAGGAGAGAAAATGCTTCGTTTCCTTGAACACTGAAGCGACGCTCCACGTAACTGCACTGCCTGACAGGAAGGGGCAGCTGCTCCGCCTGCGGCGGCCCCCGGCAATGACTGGACATGCAGCTCCTCCCGGCATCAGACCACCCGGCTCCGCAGGCACAGAGCAGGGCCCCGCCGGCGCCGAGCGCGTCCACCTCGCTCACCCGGAACGCCCCGCCCCGCGGCCGTGGCACCGCCTTCCCGGTCAAGCTAACTTCGCGCGGGACGGGGGTCGCGGCAGCGTGATCAGTGGGGTAAAGGGGGTGCGAACATAGGCCTCGGAGAGCTCTCAAGGACAGAAGAGCCGAGCCCAGCCCAACCCAGCCCGTAGCCCCGGCGTCCCAAAGGCTCTGTTGCGCGGCGAAACCACCCCCGTCCCTCAACGGCTCTGAGCGCCCAAAGTTTCACGGCAGTTGCATAACTGCGGGCGGGGAGGGGGCCGGGCCGAGTGCTGAGAGGCGGGCGGGAGGGGTCGGCTGTGCCTTCGTCCCGCCGCTGCCCGGCGCGGTCCGGCCCGCGGGCTGACCCGCCTGCCCGGGACACCAACGCTGCTGGCGGGGGCGCAGAGGCACTCATCGCCCGCTCCGGCAGAGCGGCACCACTCCTGGAGAGCCGCCCGCCTGGCTCCGAAGGGCAAATCCTCGGTGGTGGCCTGCAGCGGGGTCGGCTCCGGCGACTGCCTGCTCCAGGGCTGTCGGCGCCCGACTGGTGGAAAATGAACCCCGCTCCCGCGGCTCCGCCGCCGGGGCAGCAGGTGATCCACGTCACGCAGGACCTGGACACGGAGCTGGAGGCGCTTTTCAACGCGGTGATGAACCCCACGCCCAGCTCCTGGAGGAAGAAAATACTACCCGAGTCCTTCTTCAAGGAGCCCGATTCGGGCTCGCACTCGCGGCAGTCGAGCACGGATTCGGGCGCGTCCCCGCTGCGGCCCGCCGCCGCGCAGCATGTCCGCTCCCACTCCTCACCCGCCTCGCTCCTGGGCTCTGGCGCGGCGCAGCAGCACGCGCACCTCCGCCAGCGCTCCTACGACGTGACGGACGAGCTGCCGCTGCCGCCCGGCTGGGAGATGGCGCTCACGCACACGGGACAGCGGTACTTCCTCAAGTGAGTAGGGGTCCCGGGCCGGAGGCCGGTTGCCGTGGCTTGGTCCGCGCTGAGGGAGGGAGGGAGGGTGGTCGACCAAGTTTCGCGCCGGCCAACCGGGGCTAGTGCCGGGGATAAGAGGGGGTTGCTGTGCTGGCCGGGCGCGAGGTTCGCCGTGAGGCAAGGGCGCTGGGGGTTTCCAAGTGTGAGATAGATGCGGAATCTGGCGGGGAGGAAACTTCTTCCCAGTGCAGCAGTGGGAAGAAGGAGAGAGCGGGGTGAAGTGAGAAGCGAGGCGTGGGCGGGAGGGTAGTTCTCGGAGCCTGTGAACTGTCGGCTCCGCGCCTCTCCCCTGCTTGGCCAGGCGGCCCAGAGTCATGAACAAAAACTGTTATTAAAGTTTTTTAAAAGTAACTTTAATAGCAGTTGTTCCCTGGAGTTTTCCAGGAGGTGGGACCAGGGCACCCCGTGTCGGTGACCCATTGGAGGTGAAGCAGGCTCGGTGGGAGGGACCGCGTAACGCGGGCTCCCGGGTCTGCAGCCCGGTTCTAACCACGAACCCTTTGTGCTCGGGTCGTGGGTGGCTTTTCACAAACGGAATGCACGGCTGCAGCACAAGTGGTGTGTATGTATATTTATAGCATCCATATCTTTAGGGACACGAGAGGAGGCTTCCTTATTTTAGTGACATATTTTGAGAAGTGTAACATAACTGTCTATCCCTTCTGGCCAGAAATTTTGGCTGCTCTCTTATTTATGACATTTGAATTTGATTTGAAACAGTTTAATAGGCCTGAAAATATGTAATTGTAAAATATGGTCAGGTCATAGTGCCTTGTTTTGGTAGATTCTGTATCTCTGCTCCAGATTCATTGCGAATTAAATGGTGCTGTATTAACCAGGTAAATACACAGTGACAAAATGTTTGCTAATGAAATAAAACGTTTGCTGATGAAGCATGTACCCAATGATACTGAGGGGGTTAAACTGTCAGGGCTACAGGAGATCATTCACTCATTTACTACAGCTCTTAGTCAGAAAAATATTATCTTGAGTTCATATTCAACTCTGTGTTCAGCCATAATAAATAGCATATAGACAAAGCATGAGGGGAAAGAAAAAGGATGTTTACTGTGTAGAGAAATTAATACATGCATAAATTGCATGATTCTATAATGATTTCTTTGCCTTGTGGCTTTGGAATTTCCAAAGGATTACTCAAGACCCCAGTCTTTGAATTACTCTGCACAGAGTTTAGGTTTTTTAACTCTTGCCACACTCTGAGCTGCTAGCAAAGCACAAAACTGTTTCCTTTCTTTCTGCCATTGGGTATGTTACTGTATATGATCTCTAGTATTGAGTGAACATGTGCCAGCGTCCACTCTTAGAAGTTTTTTATTAAAAAAGGTTTATCATCAGGTTTATCACCTGAGTGAGAGGATCATGTTGCTCTGCACTTTACATGTATTTTTCTCAGTAGAACAGGACAGAGAAATGTCTGACTGAGAGGAGCACTGTAAGAGATCATTTGTAAATAAATATTTCATATAAATTCTTGCTAGGGCTTGGCCAGCAGGTGTTTTCAGATACCTCTGGCTAAAAACTACACAACGTAGTCTGTCTGCTCTTTTTTTTCTTGACTAGTAATCAAAATGAGCTCATGTGGTTTCACCTTCCTGTCACACATGTCTGATAAAAGAGACAGAGTTTTCCAAGTTGACGGATTCTTGTTGCTTAGGCCAAAAATGCAAGTTCTTTTTAAAGAAAAATGATGGGTAAAACCCCAAAGTGTCTTTAATTTTTTTCCAAATCCTGTCAACAGTAATAGTCTGATTATCATAATCCTGTTTTAATATAAAAGTTTAATTGTGTATGTAATTTATTACTTAAGTTTGTCTTTATTTTGTTTACCCAGTTTTATTTATCCAACAGAACTTTTCTCATTTCTATAAAAATTAATCTGAATAATGTATTTCTTTATACTCCAGTACTTTTGGGAGTCATACTTAACCATAAAATGATCGTATATGAACCATAATATTTTATGAGTGGTCTAATATTTTTCAGGTGAAACTAGAATTTTCTGCAGAAATTTAAAATGTTTATGGAAAGCAGCATTTAACCCTATGTATTATTGCACATAGTTTTCAAGTCAGATGATGTGCTTGAAAATCCCACCTGGTCTAACCAGGCATACAAGTTTACATTTTCCTCTATTCAATAGAAAAGAAAATTTGCCATTTCTTTCCAAGTTAATTATCCATAAAGATTTGTTTATCGTCATTAGCGGAAGAAAACTGAAAAACAAATTAAAAGTAAATAGCTAAATTAGGTCCTGTTGAAGTTTAGAATGCAATTTATCCCATTTAAACATATTTTGAAGAATTATTAAACAAAAGCAGTGCTGGGAGTTTCAGTGAAGAGTGAGCTAACCTTCCTGACAGGGAACCAGCTATAACTTGACGCACTTGCACTTCTGCATGTCAGCTCCTGCAGAAATTTTCTGGCTGTGACTGGAAGAAACATAAGTAGCCTGAGGACCACTCCACCCTGTAATTAAATACCAAACCGCAGAAGTGGGGGGTGGAAAACAGACTAATGAACACCCACCCACCCACCCACCCACACACACACACGCGCACACACACACACACACACACTTACAGCAATGTTATCTAAAGCGTTTTTCTGTGTGTGCATTTGTGGAAAAAAATGTAAGTGTGATGTATTTCTGATAAAAATGGTTTCTGGAAAGACAGTCAAACTGCCTTGTGTAGCTCTTGTGTCGATAAGTGGGAATATCACTTGCCTGTTGATCCACATGCTGAGCTGTGTACACATATTCTGTAGAAAGAATTTTTCAAGTATTACTTTCCACTGATTTTGTTTTCAGGTGGTACAGACTCATATTTCAAATGAAGACTAAGGTGTTAATGTTTCCTCAGTGTGTGTACAGTGCTTCTTGGTCAGACTCTGATTTCATTCCAGAAGGTAAACAGAATATAGAGTACGGCAGTGTTTGCACTGAGGAGATTTGTGAAACTGTTGGTGCTGTTGCCTTTATCACACTGCAGTTTTTTAAATGTTACAGTGAACATTTGTCATACTGGGACATATTTGCCAGTAAATCCTGCTCAAGGGGAAAGAAAGCTAATTACTTTCAATATTTGATTTGCTCAACATGTTCCAATTTTTTTCTACTGGTTTCTGTTGATGGAGAAGCTTGATTTAACACATGATTAATTTTATATTACAGACCATGTTCAGCAGGGCAACATAAAAAGTAATGTAAATGTCATGAAAATACTTTTTTACTGACAATGACAAAACAGACAATATGAAGATAGTTAAAGTGCTGAAATGATTTCCAAATACAGCCTTTCCCTGAAAGCTTTTTCTGTTAACCCTGTAGAGATTATTATTATTTTATATTGATGTTGTACATGGTGCTGCACAGTATTCATAATCAAGATACTTTTCTGCCTCAGGAATGTTAGTTACGCAACTAGAAATCGGGGAGGAGATAGACAATGCATAAGGCAGTTACTCTGTTAAGTTCCGATAAAAATGTAGAAAAAGCTAACCATGTATGACACCTTTACAGTATTGTTCAACAGTTATTACCACAGTTGGTCATGGATGTGTTGCGTGTGCTGTAAGGTGGGGCTCACATGCTGACATTGTAAAATGTCATGCTTTCAAATTAAATGGTAAAACACCAAGTGGCCTAGTAATTTATGGAGAGAGCTTTGTAACTAAATACACTGATTTTTAAAAATCAGAATGTCAGAAATTTTTAATTTATTAGTGGACCGCATTTCGGTTCATGAGCTTCAAATTCTGTTTTGGATTAATACAGTTTTTTTAGAGGTAGCTGCATTTGTTGCTAAAGGCACATGAGTGTGTAAACATGCAGATTTACTTAAAATGACAATGGCCTTATAGCAGATAGCAGTGATAAGTTAAAAACTATTTCTAGGGTCTTTGGATGATCCTATTCAGAGCTAGGTCATGTTTTATTGCCTGGTAGGGATCTATTTCAGATGTTGACCAGACAGAACTGGTGAAAAGAGCAGAACATGATGTTTTAAGTTACTGTAGCGTAGACTGATTCTACAGGTCTGCAGCTAGAGTGATGGATTGTGTTAATTGATAATGGCCGTAAATGGGTGATTTAATGAAGTCTGCTTCAAGTACTAGCAGTAGGATCTGCCAGGTTTAAGCTTATAATTTACAGCGAGGTGAAAAAAGTTATTAATGTGTTTAACTTTGTGGAAATTAAAGTGTTTCTTCCCATTAACAGTTACAAATATTTGGAATAGATTAAAATTGGACTGATTCACTGGAATATTTTTTGACCTGGATAGGCAAATAACTTCATTTGATACAAATTTGTTAAACCACTTTCTTTGAAAAGGAAAAGTAAGTTTCTATGTTGACATTACAGTCCCTCTTAAAAGCTTAAAAAAACTGCCAAGCTATCTATGAGCTACTTTTTTTTCCCCTCTGTATTTGGTAGTAGAAACTTTCTGATGAAAACTGGAAGTTACTAATTTTCTTGTCCAAGGTAGTGTTGTTTCATGATCAATAGACTATTTTCTCAGAATCTAAAATCATGTCACCTGTGATGCTTAATAAAATTAGGTGGATAATGTGGTGCTTTAAATGTAGTGCTTAATAAAATCTGATAACAAAAGCAGATCTGCAGTAACATTCAAGGACACATTTGATTTACATATGTGATCTAATTCTCTCTCTTGTCAGGTTTTCTGAGTTAGGATGCATGGTACGTTTTTGATTTAGCTATAAAGTGTCAGTGAAAAAAGCTTTAAGGAAGGCTACACTGAGTCTAGGAGTGTTACCAAGGAGAGTTTCCTTTGAGGAAACATTTAAGAAACTTACTGTAAAGGATGGTCTCCACACAAAAGCTGCGCTGAATTTAGGTGTATGCACTTCTAAATGATATGAGGAAATTGATGACAACTCTGCTATAAACACTATGGTGTTGATGTAAACTTTGCTATATTGGACTTATGTACATGTCTAAGCTAATAAATGAATAATGTGCATGCAGAATTGCATTGGTTTAATGAAATTTATCTTGAATTAATACTGTGGTGTCAGTGTTAAACCCAAAGTCCAGGAGTATTTGTGCATTAATGGATGATAACTGCCATGCATCCATCTCATGATGTGAGCTGAAAATAAAATTGCTTTATGCATAAAGCATTAGAAAATAATATTGATTAGCATATTTTTACAAAGCTGAGTATACAGTAGATGCAGGTATTAATTAAGAAAGCTTCCATGAAAACCAAATGGTTTTACTGGAACTATATAAAAAAGTATTGTCTTTGATAATGGTTTTGGTTTCTCAAAGAAAGCAAAACGAAGAGCAGGTTTATTTTTGCAGGTTTTGTGAGGTGCTATAGTCAACATTTAAGAGATGGTAAACATTTAAAAGTTTTACAGTCCATCTTTATCCTTTAAATGGTAAATGACAGTACGCAGAGCTGTCTGCTACCCAAGCCTGTAAAGCACAGCTTTGAAGAAGTCTGAATCTGCAAAGTCCCTTCCAACTTCTTACTGTTCACTCCTTCACATCATGTTGGAAGAGTTGGTGTTTTGGCTTTGACTTTTTTTCTGCTTGGATGCTTTGGGTGAAGTTGAAAATTGTTTTAGCCATAATTCTGTCTCTTTGATTAAGGAGGTTATTACAGGACAAGAGCCTCTTTGTAACAGCATATTTAGTACTCTGGGGCCTAGCGTGACTAGCAGATACAAATTGTATGGAAGCAATTAAATCCAAAGGAAATGTCATGTGGGCTGAATTTCAACATACAGACTTGTGACATTCACTCCCTTCATTTTACAGAGATGGGTGGGTGTGATGTAGGCTGGAGGTGGAGGGTTTGTTTGATGTTGGATTGTTTAAGTATTTTTTTTTTTACATTGATTAAGTCTAAGTCCAGACCTAGTGTGAATGCTGATGTCTGTGACTGTTGTATGAACTCTTCAGGAATGTAAAACTTGGGAGCATTGCACGGTTCTGCTGTATTCCCTACCTGTGACTTCTTAAGGCAGATGTGACTGAAGACAGACAGATGAAGGCTTGCCTAGAGAATTGAACAGAATGTATAATGTTTGAACCTTAATAATTGCTTAGAGTGTTCCATGAATCACTACAATATAAGGGGAGATGTGAAAGAGGAGTTCGCTGTCTTGCACTTTCTCATGGCTGATGGCATGCAGATAGGTAGTTACAGTGTAAGCACAGCAGTGGCAGAGCTGTGAATGCAGGCACAGCTGGCACTTGCTATTTTCTTCATCAGAATGCTCCTTTTTGTTCATTTGGTATCAGTCAGTCCCTAATCCTTTTTGGGTTCAATATTCTGAATGTTTTTCAGGTTTGTGAATAAAAAGACATTTCCATGGTACATTTGAGGTTTTCCCTGTACCACAGGTAATCCTTTTTTTTTCTACCTGTGATCAGTTTTCCTCATCTATCTTCTGTTGGTGTTTTTAAATGTTCTACATTCCTATTTCTCAATGATTGATTAGTGAGCGATGGTGTAAGCATCACAAAATGAAGTAACAGCCTTCTATCGAGAAATTCTTAAAGGTTGCATTAAACTGTATCGTGTTTCCAAAACAAAAAATTGGTTTTGAACTGTGAGACTTACATTCTGTGTGGTTTGGGTTTTTTTAAAGAAATTATCAGAACTTCTTGATTGATGTGTTTTCTTAGGCTTCACCTTCGTTGTGCCGCACCTAAATACAGGAGCATCAGAGAAGAAGGAAGTATGGGTGATTGGGAAGCTGACCTAGGTTGAAGGAAACAGCAGTACAGTTCCTGTTGTGCTGCAGAAGGTGACTCAAGAAATCATGTAATCTGTCTGTGCCTTCATTTGTGGTATGTGAAACTAGACAGATAAGTTTTCCTGCTTTCTAGTGGCTGATGTGAAATAGCACATTAAAGATTGAGGCAGTAGCATGAAACACAGAATTTTCCATAGTGATGTTATAGTGCAGAACATATGCCGTGAGAACTGATCAGTGTCTGTTCTTTTCCGTGAAAAACTTCAGTGTACTGAAGCAGTGTACAGGAGCAAGCACTAAACTTTTACTCTGTGGAAATGTGAGCTTACATCCTTTTGCAGTGTTGCCATTCTCAGTGGCCACAAAGCTTGTGTTTCCATATGGTGGCTGAGACTTTAACCACTAGAGCATCCTAGTGCAGTCATTGGTGGTTCTTGGCCATTCTACCAGCTGCAGGAGTTTAAAATCCCTGGAGAGGACCGCAGATTGCTCTTTAATACGCTTCTCCTGTATGTTTGCTTACAAAAGCTAACTATAGTTTGTACAGACTACAGCAACACCCAAAACACCTATGGAGGTAGCATGGAATTTTTCATAGGAGCAGACTTCACAGATGTAAGAAGGCACCCTGCCCAACTGAAGTTTGTTAGATTTTGAGATCTATTTTCAAAGCTCTCTTAACTGATTAATCATTTTGGAGATGTGGATTTGGAGTCTCTTTTTATTAAACAAAGGAAGAAAGAAAAAGAACAAAACCAAACTGGTTTGTTTCATTTATTTGCCTAAGCAGCCTTGTGCACATGAAAGTGGAAATGCGAATGCTATTTTCAGAATCTTCTCAAAATATGGTATTTTCAAAAGCTTCAGGAATGAAAGTAATTACCACTTGAGAGAGGGTCTGGATTGTCTGCTTAGTTGGACAGTATGGATGTAAGGAGCTTTTCTAATCTTAACATGCATTCTGTATGGTTGCTTTTAGAGCCACCCAGGAAGTTACATTGACAAGAATCATTGGCAAGAATTGTCAGTGCCTTCACTCACCTGCATTAGATGTCCAGGGACTGGAACAAATCAGTCTTTGCATCAGTACATGAGTACAGTCTGCTCTGTGGGGTCATCACTGTACAGCTTTGTGGGGAATGTAGTAAAAGGTCAACATTTCTGAGCTTGTAAGAGCAGAATTTAGTGTGGGAGTTCTTCACAAAAGGTTTTTTTATTTCGCAGTTGGTTTTGACACTGCATTTTCCTAGTCATGTCTGTCATTTTACACATTCTACTGTTTACATTGAAACAGAAATTTCAGTGCTTTTGCCTTGAGGAAAAAGTATTTTTTGCAAATGTATGTGGCTTAATTGCATAGGCACATGTCAAAAATGAGGATGTGATGTTAATGTGAAAATTGTGGAGAAAATGTGCTCATGTGCAGTCTACAACTCCTCTAACTGACATCACAGTCTTGTTGGCAGGAGGGGTGTAGTGATGACAGTGATTCTTACATCTTCTCATACTGCAGAGGATAGAACTTACATAGTTTTCTGTCACCCGTTCCTTTAATGAAGACTTCTCCAGTTGTGGGATGATCTTTTCACAGAGGTTGCCATCACTGTCTCTCAGCCCTGACATCACCCGGGTAGTAGATTGTAATGTTAGGCAAAACTCATTTTTATTAGAGGTGGGAGCAGGTTCCGCTTTTTATTTGTGTTTTACTTTTGACATTTTGATTTTTATCTGCTACTGAAAGACTTTATGGCAGTGGAGAATCAATGAAATTTTGCCACTGCAAGAGCATGGACCACATAAAATTGAATAACTAGGGTAAAAGAGATTTTTAGTAAGACTATTTACAACTTACTTAAAGTGGAACATTAAATGGTTGATAATTAAGAGACATTAAGGTTTTGCTGAGATTCAGCACTGAGAAGGCAGAAAAGGTATGTATGTTGTAAAAGGTACTTTCTCAAAGCTAGGAGAAATCCTGGGTGGAGATTTGTTACATTCCCAGGATTAAGAAAGCATCCTTTTCAAATTCTACCAGACTTGAAAGCAGAAAAATGTTGACTCAGTCATCAGACAAAAATCAGTCAAAAGACAAAAAAAGAGGAGCACAATTCCAATTAAGAAACAAACAAACAAAAATCTCATGAAACTTTCTGGAGCTACTGGTTTTGTATGACTTTGATTATGTATTATATTTTATTTACATTTATTTAAATTAAATTTTCAGTATGATTTGTTCCAAGTGCCCTACAAACATAGATAAATAATATAAAAAGCTTAGTTTCATAGTAATTCTAACAGCCTTGTAAAGGCCTCTGAAGACAATTGTTGGTACGGAGATTATGGATGTGATCAGCTGTAGTGGAGCCTTAGCTGAAAGTCACCCAGCCAGAATTCTATACTTTTATCTACCTTTGGGAACACTGTTAATTGTTCTTGTTGTCTTGCTTTAAATATACATTTGGAAAGGGAAAATAAGGTTCTCTAGGGAGCCTGACAGGTCATTTTTTTTTTTTTTCAGTGTCACACTCAGCCACACATAATTAGATGAAGTTTAGCTTTGAATTCAATGTTTGGGAACTTGTTTTTAATTTACTAATTTTTTTAAGGCACTTTCAGAGGGCTTTCTTGCTTTAAATGTGCTGTTGGACTTGTTTTTCTGTGACTATTTATTTTATAAGTCAGCAGGAAAACCAAGTTGATGTAACGGAAAGGCAGAAGCTTAGCTGTTTTGTTAGGTTTTTAAAGTTTCTTTATCACCTCTGAGCAGTAGCTGGAGACCACGACATCCAGTTGTGCTCTGTTCAGTGAGCATTCATGTTGGAGAGATGCTTCTGACTGCAGTGTTAACATTCTGTGACCTGTTTCTCTGGGGTCCCACCACGACAAAGGACTGGCAGATCAGGTAGTCTGACTGCCTGCATCTGGTACGTAGGGGTCCTGCAGTGACAGGGTGTGTGTTGCTGCTCGGGTGCCTGAGCTGCTGGTGACAGTGGGGTGAGTGTCAGGACTCTTTTGGTATCTTGCAGTTTGAACTTGGACAGTAAGAGTCAGTGAGAATATGTTTTTCCATTGAAAGAATTCTGTGTCATATTCCCAGAGGGAAAAGAGAGTCCCAGAACTTTAAATTTAGAATCAATGGATTTGTTCTTCTCTTGCGTCCTTACTGAAGACGGACCCCATGACCCGTGCTCCCAAACAAGCAGGTCCTGAATAGTGTGTATAACCCTAGTGACTCAGCTGTGGGATTTTGTTCTCAGAGTTCTCTTTTGTGCTCTAAACAAAACAGTTCACCTCTTAGTTAGTAGCCAGTGATTGCGATTGCATTTTGGTCCCCTGTCCCAAGTACAAGGAAGAGGACACAAAAGTCAGGAATGCTCCTAGAGAATTTGTATTCCCTCTTCTAGCCTTGGTTCCCTAGTTGGTTCTTCTAGTTGGTTCCCTAACAAAGGGCTGATATGCTCTAGTATGGGAAATGCTACCCACAGTGTGTTTTGTGTTGCTTCACTAGATAGCTTTGTAAGTTTAGATTGTCATTAATGATCTGAGAGATGTCAAACTCTCCATAACTTCTGTAGGCAAAAGTTTGTTTTAAATGCTTAACATTTAACCAAGATGAGGCAAAAGTTTACTTTTCAAGGTTTATTCATTTGGGATTTTTACTTTTAGTAACAAAAGTAATGATTATTTTTTTCTTGCCAGCAGCTGAAGGGGGGGGATCTGTGTACTGATGTATTGAGTAGCTGCCCCAGCTTGAAGACCTTTTAGTTAGGACTCTCACCAGATGTGCTTGGCTTTTGATGTTAATTAAAATAACCCTGCTGACATGATGAATAAACTGATGTAGTTCACTGATGCCTCTGTTTGTCTCACCCAGCCACAGCATATTGTTGGATAACTCCTTTTCAACAATGACTTGAATGTAGGGGTTTTTTTCCTGGATTCTATCTTGTGATGAGGAAAAAATAATTCTGTTCTGCATGCTGTAATAGTTCTTGCCTCAAAATTTGACTTTTATAGAGTCATCTCTTGGTATTCATCGTGCCAATACTCACCCTACCGTAGATACTCAAATCTATGGAGAAACATGATTTTAAGCAGTTGCCTGCAGTGACTGAATGATTCACATTATTTTCTTCTTGTCCTAGCACTGCCTTCAGTGCCTGGTGGATGCTCTCCTTTCCTCCCTGTAGTAGACTGCTCTGAGGACAGTGGGATGATCTAACTTTGATTCCTTAAATTCTGTTTAATTATGTCAACAGCTAGATCTACCATCTTCTGTGAATTATTTGATGGAAACAGACTTGCCATGATGTTCTGTTTGGATGAAGTTCATGCTGCTGTGGCAGGTCACTCTTTCACACGGCAGTGTAGAAATGTATGAACAGTGTGGCACCAGAAGTGGTTTCAGGTGCTATATGTTCCAGAGAGCAACTCTTGTATGAGCTGAGATTGTGCTAGCTCAAAGACATATCTGGTTCATGTCCCACAGTCTGCTTTTTAGAAACTGCCTCAGATTTAAGAGACCCACTTGATTATCATATAGTGACTGTTGATTTTGTCAAATAATTGCCAAGACTTGGGCATTGCAATTGATTCCAATATTTGGTGTAGTATATTTATAGTCAGATACTTCTAAAAAAATGGATTAAATTGTGATGTTTTGATGTGCACTTTTTTAGCAGTTTTTACAGATCTTGCTTAAAATGGCATGTAGTACATTAAAGAGAAGCATAAGCTTGTATATAAAACAAATGAGTATGCAGTTAAGACACAGCAGCACTGCCAGGTTCCATTATGTGCTACTTTTTCTGTAGATACAGACATCTGTTTGCATTTGTTTGAGTAGTTTTGGGCTACTGTCAGGTTTGCTTTACTAAAAGTGTGCCTTTTGCTGAGGATATTGTCTCATGAACACTTCCTTTTTCTGTAAGATGGCCTCTACTAGAACAATATTTTCAGTAGTCTTTTTTTATCTTGGAGAAACAGATGTCCAATTCATTTTTCTTGAAAAAAACCAGGAAGCTGTAAAGACAGGCTGAAAAGAAATGCATACTATTACTTACAACTTAGTTTGTAAGGATATGAAGCAAACTAAGTAACTCTTTGTTAGGTACTGAGGGGATAGTACAGTTTTACTGTTTTCCTCATTTTATCTGAACTTCAGGTGAAGAATAATTTAACATGAGCTTGTTAAAAAACAAAAACAAATTAAAAAAAACAAAACAAAAAACCTCCATCTACGCATGTGAAAACCTCAGATCAGCTTCAGTACAGCAGCAGGTATTTTGGCAACATCCTTTTCTGTGAACCTTTGTGGGCTTTGTTATCTGTCACAATGTTCAGTACTACTGCTGCACTGTGGCTGATATAGATTCTGACTATGACTAAGTGTTTTGAAAGCAAGAGAAGAGACCAAATTGGGAAATCTGAGTTGGAAGTTCTTTCTGACCTGATACAGACATGACATTTGTCCTGACTTTGTTCTACATGTCAGTGTTGGAGATTGCCTTTTCAAATGCTGGAAGAAGGGAAAGGTTTTCTATTCAGTGTCCAGCCTTTTTACAAAAAAAAAAAAACACCACCAAAGTTTCAAAAGCTGCTTTTGGCTTTTTACATTAGGGCTTCCGAGAGAAAGCTATGCCAGTCTTTAATTTTCATCAATAGATGAAATTTTACACAAACAACAGCTTTTTTTTTGCCTTTTTTTTTTTTTCCCCAGAAAAAAAGAAAAAAGTTAACTGCTGAGAGATTGCAGTTTACAAATGACTCATTCCTTTGAGTCATTTGAATGAGTATTCCTTTGGTAGTCTAGTTCCAGATGCGATATGCAAGAATCTTGACCTGCTGGATCTAAATAAATCCTACAAACTCTTCTCTTACACTAGATTCTCATTTTTTGCAAACATTTATTTGTTTTCAACTTAGAATGCTGTCAAGATCTCATCAATGTAAAGCATTTAAATACAGGTATTTCAAAATAAAGATAAACTTACTGATTTTTTTTTAATTCCAAGATATTTGGCTTTTGCAGGGCAAAGTTTTGCTTTTATGAATATTAAAGAAATACACAATGCAAACCATGTGTAAGTTTATTTAATAGTTTGTTGAGTTGCTTTGAAAGGCAGATGATATGCATGAGTTCTGTTCCAAAAAAGGGAAAAAAAAAAATGCCTGTGTGTTTTAATGCAGTCTGCATGTACAAAGCAGGCAATGGAAGTACCATTTTTCACTATTTGATATAGAGCTTTGTCTTTAATTCATATGCTTGGAATTAAAAGAGTTGTAATGAAGATTAATAGCAAACATTTTAAATAAGCATAAGAAGTTGGTGATAGGATTGTCTTTTAATATATTTTGTAGTAGACCGTCAGTCCAATGCAAAAAAAAAAATAAAATTAATATTATGTAATTTATCATATTGGTTTCTAGTGGTTGAAACAGGACTGAGAGCTAGCTGATCAGTGTTCCACTATAGTCCACCACTGCATGATGATGCAATACAGCATTTGGTCTCTGTTTCCATACAGACAAAAGTAAGCCAGTGCTACATAATATAGGGGATAATTAATTTATTTCCATAACTGCTAGAGAATACTCTTCAGCTCTTGCTGTGGGGAAAGGGTTTTTGTTGCAGGAGTTTGGCCCAGCTCCTCCCTTTCTAACCCCACTCCTTTCTGGTAGTGCCAGGTAGGACTGTGGAAGTGGGTTTGGTTCTGGTGAGCAGACATATTAATATGCATGAGACAGAGTACTGACTTATGTACATCACAATTGCTAAGAAGAAAGGGATCTGTACTGAACAAGATGTAGAGAGAACACTGTGTAGTATCACAACTGTGTTGTTTAGAAGATCTGTAAAAATCAGTTGTTTTGGGAATAACCACCATTATTTCTCTGACCACAGAGTTGTAACTGCATGGTTGGACTGAAATTCAAAGTGTTTTCTTTCTGCTGAAGATGCCATTTTCTTGCTGGGGTTTTGTAGTTAGATGCCTCTCCCAGAACTAGTCCTTGAAGCTGATGTGCCTCTGCAAGGCATACAAAAGTTCCCATCCCCTTAGGCAATGCTTCCTGCTCTGTGGAGTTAGCAAGCTGGCTGCCTGCTATGAAATACAGTAGTAAATGAATTTTGCAGTCATGCCAATGGAGAACTCACTGAAATTTAATTTTCCTTGCTACATGGTGTAGGGAAAAACTCTTGCTGATCTTCAGCTGATTACACTGTGAAGATGCTTGCTGACCTCTTAAGCTTTTTTTTGAGGAACTGGATTGATAACTCGCTTTAGAAGTAGAAGCCAGTCATGCGTTCTATGTGAAAAAAGGGTCAGGGGCACTTGAAACTTGTGTATAGCTTGCCAGCAGTTTAGTGCCTGAACAGTCATGACTTCTCAACCCATTTCTCCCCCTTCCCTACTTTGTCATTAATGTTTATGGTAACCAGACCCATTAACCTAATTTTTACTGTGAAACTTCCTGCTGCTTTATTAGGTCCAGATTTTGTTTCCATGCGCAACTTTTATTCTGACGCCTTTATTTTGACAGCTAAAGCTGTCTTTAGTTATGCTTTTGCATATTATTTCTCTGTCTTGTTGACACTTTCACTGCACAGTCTGAGAAGTTCACAGTTAGTAAACATATATGTGCTTTACTTCGTCTCCTTTCTTGTGTTCTCATACCTTACTTACTGACTGCACACTATGAACTTGTTCTGAAGACAGAAACACTACCTTTTAATTGGAGTTTGTGGTGCTCTTTTGTAAGCTGTGCCAGTCCTGTGGATAGCCTTGTAATTTCTCTGATCTCTTCAGTCCTTCTCCTAATTAGGAGAGAGTGCCTACGAAACAACTGGTGGATTTGTAGTTTCCTTGCAGCTTAGAGGTTCCAAATGTGTGTCTCTAGTAAAATAAAAAAGAAATTTGTAATCTGGCTGTGTGATTAGTGGCCATAGTCACTTTAGGCAACTGTATGCCTAAAAATTCCTAATTTAATTGAACATTTTATTGTGGGTGAAAAAAATGTCTTGTAAATTACAGGCGCAAAATAGTGGTTTATTTTTCAGCTGAGTCAAAGCCAAGCTCTGTAACTGGGGTTACCTGCAGGCCCCTAAGTGTAGGGGTTCCCAGCAGAAGTTGTTACATGTAATGTTCATTTCACGCGGAATTTGAAGATGCCCGTTTTGGGTTTTTTCTCTTTATGTTCACTCTGTGTGTTTTTGATGCTGTCAGTAAGAAAATACATCGAGTTTAATATCCTGAGGCTTTTATTTTAGGGTATTGTTGCAATGTTTCCAGAGAGCATACAGAGAAGGTTGGGTGCAACAGTAATCATATGGAAATGCTAAGTTGTTATTTGTCTCATGTCATTTATTGACTATCATGTTCTAGAGTCTGGAAGTTCCAGAGAAGATTGATGGCTTTGCACTTGCCCCTGATCAGGAGTTTGTGGCAGCAGAAAGCAATCAGAGGCCATGAGGAAAAAACAAAACCAAAACCCACCATAAATCTGGTTTCTTTCCTGTGCTTGTCTGTTTTTATTTACATGCTTTATGTCAACAGATCAGTACATAAGATAGTGTAATAAGGTGCAGACTAGAGGATTAGTGTTAAATACTCACAGATACTGACTTCAATGGAAATAACACCACAATAATACGCTTGGTAGTGGAAGATCTTGTGATATTGGGAAGTCAAAATAAGCATGCACAGTCGGTTGAACTCCATAGATGAGTGGAACAAGACCAGGTTTTAGAAGTGAAGTGTGGAAGGTATTCCCCCCCCCCTCCTTTTCAGTGGTTCAATTGGCAGTGGTCTACAGGCTGCCCCTCAGGTTACTGTCTCTTGCTCAACTGTTATTCAGTTCTGTCTCTGCTAGTAGCAGGAAGCTGTTGTGCTAGGTCTTCATTCCTGCTGCTGGTTTTACTAATGAAGACAAGGAGCTGATAAACAGCCAGACACTGAAGTGGCTTCTTGGTCCGGCATGACCTCTGATAAAGAGGCTGGTTGATGAGACAAGGAAAAGAGCTCCATTTGATTCCCTGCCATTGCTTCACTATATGTAAGAACAAAGACAACTACACAAAACTATCTGTGTCACAGACAGCTAATGTCGGTACCCTCTGACTTCATCTCTTTTGGGTTGTGGCTTTAGGGGCACATATCTGATGTTCATCTTGGGTCACAATTCAGTTGTACATAAAGAAAAAGGCTGGTGTTACTTTGGCTGGTGGAAGCTGAACTGAAAACAAAAGTACAGAATGACTGCTTTTACTTCTCAGGTAATAATCTGATTACTTTCATTATTGTAAATTATGAAAGTGCCAACATATGGTTAAATTGTATCAGGTAAATTTTTAAATAGGACTGCTTTGTTCATTTCCTCTGAACTCAGCATGCCAGTAAAAGATCACAAATCTTCATTAAGATGGCAGAGTTCCTTCTGCGTCATATCTTAATTTGCATTCTCCCAGTTTCTTTGGCCATCTAGTAGTTTATTTTTGGTCAAGGATTCATTTTCATTTACTATGTCATTGAATTCGGCTATTACAGATTCTCTGCTTTTTTTTTTTTTTTTTTTTTTTTTAAGACCCTAAAGGATTTTAAGGCTTTGAACTTAAAATACAGTCTATCAAAAATGTTTACAATGTGAAATTGTAAAGGATGGCAGCAAAGATGGTGAAAGGAGTAGAGAGCATGACTTGTGAGGAGCAACTGAGGGACTAGTTTGTGTAACTTCGAAGAAACTGAGGTGTGACCTTATTGCTGTCTGCAGCTTCCTCATGGAGCAAGCAGAGATGGAGGTGCTGGTCTCTTCTCTCAGGTGTGTGGTGGTAGGATGCAAGGGTATGGGTTAAAGCTGTGTCAGGGGAAGTTCAAATTGGATGCTAGGAAAAAGCTCTTCACTGAGAGGGTGGTCAAACCATGTTTGGAACAAGCTACCTGGGGTCATGATTCCAAGCCTACTGGTGTTCAAGAAGCGTTTGGTCGACTCTCAGGCACTTGGTTTAGCTTTTAGGTTTCTCTCTGTGGAGTCAGAAGCTGGACTTGATCCTTGTGGGTCCCTTCCAATTCAGGGTATTTTATGGTTCTATGAAATAATTCTGCATTTATTTAATAAGAAGTCCAGTTGAAATACAGGGAAGCTTTTTCAGGTAAGAAGTCAGTGTAAAATACTCCATTCCTACTGGATTTTAAAGATAAAATTTTAGATACCAGATTTTAAATTATTTAGTAGGAAATTTTACAGTATATTATGACACTGTTAAACAATTTTTTTTCAGTCCATATGAGCATTTTTGTAGCTATCGCATAGCATTCTAATATTAAACAAAATAGACACACCTTTTCTGAGGGTAGCAAACCTCTTTCTTTTCCTCGTACCCCAAAATGATATTTGTTAGCCAGGTTTAATGTGCAGGTTAAATATTACCTGATCAGTTACTCTCTTTTGCGTTAGTAGGCTTAGGGACTACATCTAAACTGTGCTAGTTAATACATGCTGCCATAATAGCACAGCACAGTATATTCTTTTGAAATGCACACAACTTCTCATACTTGTACCAGTAATCCTTCAAAAAAGTGTGCATTTGTACTTCTAAGTGAAACAGAGCACCCCATTGTAAATCAGTGACATTTACACTGTTAAGTGTCTGATATTTTTACATGTTATTCTCAGCTTAAGGGAAGTCTTGTTTGTTCACATTTGTACTTAAATTTTTAAAGGACAGATTTCCTTTCAAGTAGATTGTGTTTGATTGGGGTATTGCTACAGTATCAGAATTGACAGCAGTTCCATCTGTTTGGCTAAATCTTATTTGAAATTCTGGCCTAATTTTAAAATTCTCAAATTAAGTACAGATAGCCCCAATGTAGAACTGTCACCCTTCCTGAGCTGAGGTCAACTGTCAGCTACCAGACATTGTTTCTTTGTTTTGAAAAGGTTTTGTTTGGGCAAAGACTGGGTCCTTTAACCAGATCCTGCTTTTCATCTGTTTTTCATGGCAGGCAATCACATTTCCCAACCATTTGCAAACAGCAACTGTCTGGCAGGATTTCCTGGATACAAAGTGGTTTGAGATTGTAAAAAGCCAGCTTTCTGAACTGTAGTGATTAGTATGGTTATATGTACTGCCTTTTCTTCTGTGGGAACTAATCAGCTCATCATATGGACAATAGAAATAGGGTCCAAGAAAAATTCATCTGTTAACTAATCAACCTGCACAATGAATCGCAAAGAAAAAAAGTCAGAATAGACCATCACTTCATGACCTTTGTGTACTAAAACTGAGGAGCTAGAAACAGTTTTTCAGGAGCCAAAGTTTTGTAAGAAGCTCCTGAATCCCCTTTTATCTTAGTGGAGTGAGGTACTGAGGACCTTGAAACACATAACCAGTGAGTTAAAGTTCTGTGAGCACAAGGCAGTTGATAACCAGTGCTGACTGTGAAAAGAACCATGTCTTCATTAACATATTTTATGTTCTAAGTTGACCTTCAAAATTAAAACCAAGGAGGTAATAAAAACATGTAAACCTACAGATGCTGAGAAATTTGATGTTGATTTGTTTCCTGAGTCAATTCACTGGAAAAAGTGGTGGGATTTTCCTGTGTGTATACCCCATGTAAGAGATTGAACCCTTTGATATTTTCGCATGTTCTGGGGAGCCCCCTTAAACAGATAATATGGAATAAGAGAGATGTTGATGAGAGGGTTTTGTCATTATTTGCACAGAATTCATGGGGTATTTAATAAGGTCCTGAAAGTGATTGTGTGTGTTGAATATCAGGAGTGCTAATGGAGTTCTTAATCTTACAGGGAAGAGCTATCCTCTATTTTCCTTAGCATACATTAGTTGATTTTGGTTGCCTGCTTTCCTTTTCTTCACCTTGTGAGGACTTAATGAAGAGGGCAACATTCTGTTATACCTTCTATCTGTTAAAACTATATTTATCTTGAAATGTCTTTTGCGCTTACTGTATTCTCAATAGTTACAAAAATGGAGGAAGTAAGATGAAGTCCTGATCCATTCAAGTTTATGGGTGTCTCAGTCTTAGTTTAAATGAAGCAGATTTTCTCCCGTTGAATTTACCTTACAGAGGAAATGTCAAAGGCATCCTGATATCCTCTTTCTCTGCCCATATTGTCCAGAGGCTGACTTGTTTCGACTGTGTGAACAAGATCTGAAAGTTTTGGGTTTGTAAGGTTGGGGTGAAGGGAGCTCAAGCTGGTTAGTTCGCTGGTTTTTAAATATGTATAGAGCCTCCACCCTCTGACAATGATTGTCCGCAAGAATGTCATCTGTGTGTAGCTACCACTGACTAGTTAGTACAGACCCTGGTGTGGGAGGGCAGGGTTCTTCAACCTTGTAAAAACACTTGTGCAGTACAGCTTTTTCAAGTAACCACCTGACTGCTTCCTTAGATATGTATTACACAGTATAGAAAATTTAGAAATGTTTACTTAACTTCAGACACATAGGTTTGGAAGAGTGCTGCTTACGATTCTGTGATTATTCTACACCATGTGACACTGAAAGAAGAGCAGGGACTTGAAAAAACAGTTTCCTGGTTAGATAAACAGCGTGAAGCACAGATTCTTTTTTATCTTTCTTATTTCTCTAAGCAATTCCATACTTCTTGTACAAGCATCACTTCCAGTGAACTTGGTAGAAGATTTGCTTCCACAAGCAGCAATCTTGTAATACAACCGTGAACAGCCTTTTTTTCAATGTCTCCTTCTGTCATTAAAAAAAATACAAAAAATAAGTGTGCATTGCATCACTGGCAGGTGGATGAACCTTTAGCACTGTTAACAATCACAAAGTTGTTCCTGACAGTTTTTCCACACAGCATTATTTTCTAAAATACTGAGAGATTTGAGGGGCGTGAAATTTAAAATAATTCTAGGCACCTCATAGCCACTGCTGTGGTGGGTAAATATGCATCCACAGTAATTTTATTCACCCAAGTAGTTATATTTGTGATATAATGAATGAAGCTTGTTGTCTAAACTTTATTTTTAGTTGCTTATGTTGTAACTAAATCACTGGAGAAAATGCTTTTGCCAGAGGAAATTTGGCAACCTAGTTAAAAGTCTTATTGACAAGATGTGAATCTTGGTGTGAACAATTAGGAATTTGGGGCTTTGAGGAAAAAAAAAAATTGGCTCTGCATGTTGATTGTGCTGTAGCCACTGGCATTTGTATCAAAATATAGAGATTGCGGCCTGTAAAGTTCAGAGAGCAGAAGCTGTTTGACTTTCTTGGAGCTTAATAAATGACCTGAAAGCTGAGATTGTGAGAATGATCACTGCTTTGCCCAAGTGTGTGTGTTTTGAGCCAGAGTGCTCAGTTTCCAATGAAGGAGAATTGTCTGTTTGGGAAATATATTCTGCAAGCCAATTCATGCTATTGTTTGGAAACTCTGACCAAGCAGAACTGGAAAAAGAGAGCTTGTCATAGGAAAAAGTTAGAACAACTGCTGTGCATTTGTGGGAAGAAATTCTAGAGCCTGTGGTAACACCATTTTGTTGTCTTTTTAAGAAATACTAGTCCCTGTATGATATCAAGGCCAGCAGGTAAACAGGAATGCAGATATGCCTACTTTTGGAGTGGAAAATAACAAATTTCTGCAACAAAAACCTTTCACAAAAGTGTGATTGGATGTACTGCAATGATCTGAAGCTCTTTACAGTTATTCTTCAAATTACAAACAGTACATAATGATTAGTTAAATCGCACAAGTAGAGTTTCATTAGCATTATGGTGGTGAGTTCAACCCTATTGATTGTCTGCTCAAAAGGGCACCAGTACTAGAAAGAAAATCCCATTCTTTTTAATGCACATACAAAATGTACACTGCTCAGGAGACAGCATTCCTGGTGATATTCCGACAGACTCTGAAAGCAAAATATGAGGTTAAAATCTAGACTGCAGAAGAGAATTCTGGAACTGAAGTTGTCTGTGTTGTACATTTCTCTGCCTCTGGCCAATGCAGTGGGGTACAACTTTAAAAGAGAATTTTCCTATAACTTCCCAAGGATTTTATGCCATGTTTTGTTCAAAATCCTCTTCCTTGCCTGGGCAGGATTTTGGTTTTTTTCCCTATAAGGGGATTCTGCATAGTTTAAGGGGGGTTTCTTATTTGTTTGTTTTTACTGGAATGCAAAATATGTTAAAATAATAATAGCTTGTCTAGAAATACCAGCTTGGTAGTGAAAGACTATTTATTAAATTGGGCTGCTCCTCCCTTTCTTGTTGCAAGACAGCACCATGTTGTATTTTATGTGCATAATCCCTGATTGTTCATAAATATGATCACTTTTGATATGGCTTTTATACTGATGAATAGAGGCATTCATAACAAAACCTGATTATAGCCCTCCAGCTCAAGTGGGGACAGTCAATTATTTTTCATTCGGTAACCTATGTAACAATATAACTTCTTGAATATGAAAATGTCATGCATCTCTCTCTCACAAAGGAGTATTTTGTCTTCAGATGATTACATTTTCCCAAAAAATAAGGTAAACAATGGTTTTAATAGAATTAAAATTAATTAAAATAGAAATAAAATTAGACATTAATATGTCTCTTTAAATATGAGTGCTACAGGCACTCATCAAGTAAACAAACACCATTATATATTGTATACATTAAAAAATCCCAGGTGAATGTTCTATGTAATAGTTTCATTCAGTACCTTTTTTCCTTTCTCTCCAGAATTGGGATTTCGTCCAAATTCTAAAGGGTAAGTTGTCAATAGAACTCAAAGGGTGTTTTGTTTCCATTTGTATAACTAGTTTAATGTTTAAGTCTTCAGCGTATACGAACAATGGAATCAGTCAGTTACAGGGGAGCTTAGCGGGACATTCTTAAAAGTTCTCTTCACAGTAGCAAATAATGCTGAAACTAATTCAGGAAAAGAGCAATTCTTTTCACTGAAGAAGTTATTTTAATTAGTACTTAGCATAGGATAATAAATATTCAGATACTTATGTAATGTTCCAGCTTCAAGATTAGAAATTACGATGCAGTAGGAGAACAAAGTCCATGGTTCAGTCAGTTTAATAATTACATTGTGTCTCTTTGTTAAAGCTTCATGAAATTTTCATGAAACATTATTGGTGTCTGAAAAAACGAGTGCCATGAATTTTATGAGCTAAACCTGCAGGTTGAAATACTGTAGACTGTCACTTGAACCTACTGCAGTAATGAATAGTTGAACTGTTAAATGTTAGTTATTAATTTCTGTACTTTCAAAGGAGAAGTAATTGAGATATTGGGGTTTGTTTGTGTGCTTTTAGTGATATGATGAATGATAAAATCTTACTCTTTTCAACTGCTGAAATGAACAATATAAATGAAATCAACAGCATGCAGCTTTAGCTCTTCTGCCTAATAGGTATTTTCTCTTAATACATATATTTTTTTATAAAATATTACAAAATATTTTTATAATTTTGGCTTTGAGAAAGGCAGACCTTTTTCTTTCCCAATTAACAGTGAATAATGTCAGCAGATAATTAAAATGCCAAAGCTAAAAAATAATACTTAACAGCTGTTCTGGCTGCCTACCGCCAGTTGGTTCCAGGATCTCAGTAGGGGCCACCCGGAGTGCTTTGCAGCAGCTGTAAACATGGACTAGCTGTACTGGCTTAGTCCTGAGTGCCAGTATGTGTTTGGAGTGTGTCCTAAGAATGGGCAAATGTCTTCCATTTAAGAGAGGGAAGTTGTACAAGTTCACACTAAAAATCTAGTAAAGCGCATGTTTGTTGATGTCTGGTTTCGGTATGAAATGAAAATATTAGGGTAGATTTCCATTAATCTTTAGCATTCTTCCCTCCTCTGTCAGAAATCACTTGTTATTTCTCACATATTTTCTTTGAGAAGATGGAACCCATCTAAAAATAAATGTACATTCCTTTTGTGTGTATGAGAAGGTGATAGAATTCCTTGAGTTACCTGTAAGAGGACCAGACCTATCAACTTTTCATTATATGGTGTTGGAAAATGAGAGGGTAATAAAGAAATACTTGTTCTGCAGATAGTATTCATTTTAATGTGGTTGTTACAGGTGATAAATCTACAAGAGAAGGATGTGATAAATGTCTGTGGGGAATGCTATTTTTACCCCTTGTTTGCTAAAAATATTTTTGGGAATTACTGTTTCTTCACAAGATAGCCTAAAGAAAGTCTTCATCTTCTGTCCATCTGAGTGCTTGCTGTATGAAAATTGTTTTTTATCACTATTTAACTGCTTGAAAGGGTATATGTGTTTGAAAGAGCTCCCTGACCTATACTAATCCCACCTTCCCCCCGCCCCACCATGATTTCTAAGCATGCCAGGCACTCACAGTGATAACTGATGTGTTTCGAACACAAAAGCAATACCCATTTTGTAAGGTCAGGGCCTAGATGTTAAAAATTGCTTCCTGAAATTACTGAATACTTTGAAATATGTTGTACTGATCTATGAAATGGAACAGCCTTACAAAACTGAAAGGTAATCTGAAGTTGCACTGTGGTGATTTACTCTTTACCTTTTAAAGACAGGTTATTACATCTGTCACTAGAATAGAGTTGAGAATTTTGTAGTAAATACAGGATGAAGCTGTGTGCTAGCTAAAAAATTACTTTGTAGCACGTCACTAGCTGAGCCTTTGAATAGTCCATGCACTCAGTAAATAAACCGGGTGCATTCTGGAAAACTAGCATATAATTATATAACTATCAATGGTATCACAATGCACAACCATGAAAGGACCAAAAGAAGCTAACAATGTTATTGTGGTTCATTGTATTAAACTTTCTACATTCCTTTTTTTTTTGTGTGTGTGTAATATAAACTAAAAGAAAAGTCAACTGCAAACATAATTAAATCAGTGTTTTGTCTGCATAGTCTGGCATGTAAACTGTCTATGCCAATAAAGATTTTTCTCCAAATATGTTCTTTATGGGCTCATGCCAGGATGAAGCTCATTGTTTAACAGTATGTGATTGAAATCTTAATTTAACTCAGTCCCATTTCCTCTTAAGTTTGTGTTTCACAGAGCTGTAAACAAGTGACAAACTGTAAAAATTGGGTTATCCTACTGAATTTATGTCATGATCTTCAGGCCTTATTGTTTAAAGAGAAGTGACTGTGTCTTACATGTTTGGGAGGTAGTTCCCACTTCGTGGGAACTGTTGCAGTCTACTTGCTTGAGTTATAGTTTCCAGATGCTCAGGTAGGTGCTGTTAAGACATGGTGCTGTAATTTCTGTAAAGCCTTTCCGTGTTATGATGAGAGACAGAGCTTGGTTCTTGAAATTTTCCAGTCTGTGGTGAGAGAAAGGGAAAAGGAACAGGACAAAGGAAAAGGAGTCCAACTGCATGCTACATGTCTCACAGAGTTACTAAACCACGTCCTGCCCTTCTTTTGTACCTATAATGACCATGGAGAAGAGAGAATATTTTCAAGGAAATACGAAATATTTATATTTTATTATAGCTATTTTTGCATATATATAAATTGTACTGTAAGTATTATATATATTTATATATAAATTACGGTATATCCAATACTAAAGGTTCATCTCTTGAAACTAAAGCTACTTGAAGTTGAGAATTAAGACATTAATATTTTGTTAATAATTAAGAACAAGGTTTAATCTAGGGTTCTTACAAAGACGCATTTGCAAATTCTCTTAATATCTAAGGGAGCATGTAGCAGATGTACAGTTTTCTTACTAGAGACAATCTAAAATGTTTCTCAGTTACTTCTTTTTAATGAACAATGAAGTCTCTCCCCTTTCAGGATTGGGAAGATGACAGCAATAACTGAAGTCTGTAGAACCAGCAGGTGTTGGTGTAAAGTAACCTTGGTAAGACATGGGGCAGGGACCGTCCTGAGGGTGAGAGGCTGCATGTAGTCTGGTGAGGAGGAATTCTGGCAAGTCTTCCCACTGGTTCCAACAGCTGCCATAGGCTGCTGTAAAATGCCGCTTAATTACAGAATTTCCTTGATCCTTTTCATCCCCTTCAGAGATTCCCGGCTGCTCCCTTGATCAAACTAACCACCTTAAGGCAAGGCATTCATGGTGGTATTACAGTGGCACGACTGCCGCTGTGATCCTCAGGGAGCTGTTGGTGTTTCTGTACTGAACAGTGGGTTTGGAGGTTTCTGAACGCACCGATAAATGTAACTGCAGTTGGTAAGCATTTAAAAATACTAATTTGTGAGTTAATTTTTTGCCCAAAGCAGTGCTTTTAATTTTGTGTACACAGTAGGTCTCACTGTTTTCCTCCTGAAGTTTCCTAGGAACAGACACTAGGTCTGGAAATTTGAAGTGTGTGAGGGAAATGAGAGCAGAGGTTTCTATAATAAAAATGGGATGTTTTTATATGCACAGTCATTTTTAATTTTTTACATCCTAATTGTTACACAGGACTGCATACCGATATATGATTTTTTCCATTTACCTTAAATGGGTGAAATTATACTTCTGCAGGTCACTTCGTGTGATTTTTGGGTGGTGAACTGGATTCTTGTGACTTTTAATAAGACTGTACTAAGTAGATTCCGTTTATTTAGATTCTAATGATGGGGTTTGAATTCTCTGTTTAATGACAAAGAATACTGGTCCTGTGGTCTTTCCTTTCATGCATGTTCACTTGCACAATGTCAGAGATACAATATAGTAAAGGGTCTTCATGGTCCTGATGCTGGGGTTTTTTAGCACAATTAATTTCTGTGGGAATTGGATGCATGCACATAGGGTAATTGTTTCTAAACCTAAAAATCATTTCCATTCAATTCGTATCTTAAGTTTTGCTCCCCAGTGACTGTAGGGCATAAAGGTCACTTGAGAGCTAAGATCTTTTAAGAAGTTGATGATACTAAACTTTTACAGATGAGCAAAATTCTGTGAGGCTAGTGAAGCAGTCTCAAGCAACATGTTTTAAAACAAATCATGACTTCATACTCCAGTTGAGTTCACCTAGCATTTGAAAACTTCAAAGAACAATGTAGTTTAACTAGTAGAATTGGCCAGTTGACTTTTCAAAATGTTAATTCCATCTATGTTATAATGAAAAAACAGTGACTTAATTTGGTATCCTTATACTTTAGCTCTTAATGCCACCTGGCAAGAAATAACTGTGACATGAAAGGGTGTGAGACTTAAAATAGATTTCACTTGATGTGAACTGCAGGTGGAAAACCAGCTTTTACAATATCTTTAAGAATGCCATATTTAAGAAAAAAGCCTATAAAATGTATGCTCCATATGAAGCCTGGAAGAAGCTTTTTTTGAAATATTCAACATTTAGTAAAGCCCAGGGAATAGAAAGAAAATTTCTTGTAAATAGCTTTTAGGTCAAAACTCTTTTGGAGCTCGAAACATATTTATGTTGATATCTCTAATAGTAAGTGAAAACCAAACCAGATTCTTCCAAACTCGTTACTTGTGAACAACCGGAATCTACTGTTCCCCAATTCACTCAAGTAGAACAAGGGTTGTGAAAACCTAGCCTTCTAAAAAGAAGGATTTTCATGTTGACCACTGAGAGTACGAGATACACACTACTTTTCTTAACCTTTTTCAAATAATTTATCGAGAAGACATGGGTTTTATATGTTTGTTTGTTTCTGTTTCTTAGCAGGTTATTTACTTTCTCTCTAGTCTACAACACAGCTCACCAAACTCACACATCTGTTTGTCTGTTTCCCTTTTAATAGAATCTTTAAAACAATCCGTGCTAAAAGCCGATTTTGTGCAGTTGTGAAGTCAAACTCTAGTAAAAGGGACTAGTGTGAAATAAATTTATAAGTAGAGCAAGGGAGAAAATATTTAAGCATATTTAGGAATTTTGAGGAAGCTTACGAGGCAAAGCCACCTAGGATTGTCCTTTCAATGGAGAGAGTTGCAGAAGAAACCCCAAACCACAAACCCAAAAACCTTGTCTGCTTGTGGCAAATTGGAGAGAGAGATCAAGCCACAGCTAGATAAGCAAAGGATATGGGGAGGGGAATTAAATGATAAAGTACTGTGAAGTTGGTTGGGTGCCAACTGTCAAGTGCATTGACTGTTCTAAAATGAGTGTTCTTTTTGAACTGAACTTGGAATAACAGAAAACCTGTGAACTGTTTGCAGATGGGTCTGATGTGGTAAAAGATACTGTTATATAAAAGGTACTGGGAAATTGAGAACAACCTACTCTATGTGAATATTCTCCTGTAGGAGAGGAAATGGGAGACTGTTTCAGTGGCATTTACTGTCTGCCCTCAGGCAGTTGACGGGTTTTTTTCAATGCATGAATGTACTGGGGCTGATGTGTGCAGTAAGCAATTGACATTTATTGTTTGGTGCAAATGAAGGTAGAGCTAGTAGGTACCATCATAATTAATGAGTAAGCTAACACATTATTTCTCAGTTGGTGTGTGCAAAATGAAGTCTTGATTTGCTCTTGTTACTCACTATTTATTTATTTTTAATGTGAATGTACATATGAATCCACTCCCCCCTGAAATGAGTTTATGTGCATTCAGCAGCACATACAAACACACTTCTATTTAACGATTGCCGGTTGTGTTGCTAGGCTAGTCCTCTCATCTCCTTTGGCCAAGGAGTGAGTACCAAAAGGTCTGAGGGGCTCAGTATGCTGAACAGGCCCTGGCTTGTCTTATAAAAGAAACAACAACATTAATAGTGATAATACAGATTCCTTTCATCTCTGCCATAAGTCACCATATTAGATTGTAAAAGAGTTGCTGAAAAATAGGTGAGAGGACTTTGCATGTTTAAAGGTAAGAAAGTGCAACTGCTTGAGCCTACAGTTATTTCCTTATTGAGGGTTCTTTATAACCCACTTAATTTTGTGAATCTGGATTAGGGTGCAGCCCCACAAAACTAGTGTGACTGAAGGAGGGAGACAGCAAACTGCACTGGTAGTGCAGGAATAAATGCCCAGGGGTGGTGAGCTCTTGTGTCAGAATAGCTGTTGAGAGGGAAGTTGCATGCAGGTCTCTGCATGCGGAGAAGGCCTTATTTCTGGACAGCTGATGTTTTATCTAGCCCAATGTGAAAGTCCATGAGGAAATGTATAGAGTTCCTGCCTTGATCAATCACTCCAACTTTTGTAGCAACACTTAAGTTGTGCTAAACTGGTCCAGTATATTAATAATTATTTTTATTAGTTCTATTTTTAATCTGGATCTCTCTGCTAATTTGAGTTGCTGTCCATAGCTTAAGCTAGTCGTACCAGCTGAACTGAAGAGGTAGCAGAAGATGGGGATGAGCGAGGTGCAGGACTGACTGTGATCTCACAAAATGTACTGCAAAACTTTAAATGCTGCTGAACCTTTTATGTTTTGAAGGGCTGAATGCTTAGCAGTCTTGTGGGTTAAGCCTCTACACAGGTGAAGGTATTAATGAAAGAAAAACATGAATTTTTCTTTCTTCTTTCCACCAGCTGTCTTCAGGCTATGTTGGTGGTCTTGTTGAAGGTGGACTGCTCGTGTGGGTTGTGGACTCTCAGGAGTCCTGGGCCACCTGACTTGTGATACTAATGGTTACTTTCATAAGGATCAAAGAGAGGGACAAAACGAGGAGCTCTTCCTCAGGGGAGAAAGCCCACCTTGCCTAGTGAGTGAGAACCCTGCTTGAGACTGTGGCTGAGGCCCTGGCAGGGCAGAATCATAGAATAGTTAGGGTTAGAAAGGACCTTAAGATCATCTAGTTCCAGCCCCCCTGCCATGGGCAGGGACGGGAGGGCTGCTCCTGCAGTTACTGGGAGAATCTCTGGTTTGTGTCAATAATTTGTTTTATACCAGCATGTTTTAAAGTAAGTTTCTAAGGCACTAAAAGCTTATATACAATTTCTCATTTGCTGCTAGATCCTGCATGATAATGGTTACTGAAATACTGTGTGGCTTGGCTGTGACTGTAGTTTTACCAGAAATTGCACTGCAGTACCATGAACAAGCTCACACAATAGACTGGGATGTTGTGGCCCCAAGGTATTTTTCCTAAGTTTAAAAAACTTCCCATCTGCATAAAAGTGTATCTGCTACGTCACGCAGTGTCAAAGCACTGGGTGGACTCTTGCTTGAGACAAGCTTCCTTTTTTTCCCTTTTTTGTTTACAAGTAACAGAGGGACAGAGGCAGAGTTGGGCAATGATTTGGCTCTGTTTGCAGAGATGTAAACAGATTTCCCAATGTTTAGCAATGATGGTGTAGCCGGAAGTGGATGCCTGGAGGTGCTCCAAGACAGTGTGAGTGGTGGCTGTGTTCAGAGCAGTTAATGAGTCAGAACATGAGGGCTGTTCATGCTCCTGAGTCATCAGCTTCCCGCTTGCCCTGGGGCAGCTTTACTTTGATGTGGCTCAGTCACAAAATCCATATGACAAAGCCCTGATAAAGGATCCCATACAAGTACTACAGCGTTAGCCAAATTCTAAGGTTGTGTTATTTCAGGTGACAGCGCACTTATGGAATAATGTATTTCAAATTGGTTCATTCCCCTTAAACCTTTTTAGATGAACAGATCTGATTTTCCTAATACTAGAGAAAAAAAACCAAAAAAAGAGTCTGAAAATAGAACCCACTAAGATACATTTGTTGTTGGAGTTAGTACAAGCAGAAAGAGAATTAGTATACTTCATGCTGCTGCTTGCTAATTTAAAGTAACTTAGCTGCCTTGACAAGGCTGCAGTGGATTAAAAAATGCACTACACGGCAGTAGCACAAGTTCTGAAAAGCATTGACATTTCAAAGTGGGGAAGCAGACACCCCAACAGGAAGCATTTAACGAAAGCCTACAATACAACAGGTGGAACAGAATCAAAACTCCTAGTAAAATACTGAGTTGTTTAGGTCCAAACTTTGCTTTATTTTCTGATGAGGGGCCACCATTAGAAAACAATTTACCACTTACTGAGCTTGTGCATCATAGGACTTTTTATGGGTGTGAATGATGATGTGATTTGGGCAGCTTGGGGTGCCGTTTGTAATAGCATGTTCTGTTTCATACTTGACAGATACTTGAGGTATCTCATGTGAGTGGTAAATATTTAACTTCCCTGATTTGAGTGGGAACACTGAAACTTCTTGTTTGCTATGAAGACCCTCCATCAGTCTCATCTGTGATGCAGAAATAGAAGTTAAAATTAATTTCCCTTCTTTCCTAGCCTGCTGATTTATGAATCAAGACCTTTTTGAGAAGTGGCCTACTCTGATGCTAGGAGTTACAGGAAGAAGAAATGCAAAGATTGCTTTTGAAAAACTTAAACATGAGAATTTGAATATATGTTTTGGGGCTACTTTGTCATGTGTTGGAATATTCCTCAAATAAGAACCTTATAGGAACAAGTCTTAAAAAGTTTGTTGTTTCTACATAGCAGTTCTCCCTACTTCATAATGAAGCTTTTGTAGTGTAGATTAGGCAAGATTTCTTTAAAGTTTGGGGCGTTTCCTCTTTGGATTCATACACATGTAATGGAGACACCTTCAAAATTTATAGCAAAGTACTGTTTCACCAGTTCTGTTCCAAACTCTCGGGCTTGTCTTTTTGGATAATGTGTGTATACAATGAACAGAAAATGGGATGCAATGAAAGATGTTCGCAATAAAAAATATTACCTGTTATTAAATAGGTAATAAAAGAGTAAATAATTGGATATTTCGACCATTCATAAATCAGTCTTTTTCAGAATTGTTCTTATACTGAGTTTCAGCTTCATCTTTGGTTGAGAAAGCATAATAATACTTGTTACAGAAAGCATTTGTTTTTATTCATATACATTTTTAAACCAAGATTGTGTTACTATTCCGTCTCCTATTTTCTTCTCCCCCTGCTTTTCAGGGGAAAAACAAAGTAAAAATGACAAGGGAAATTGAAAGATATTATTTGCATAACTTTGGAGCTATTGTACGAAAAACTTTTGAAATGCAAATGTTATTGGCATTTGCAGAAAACTATGCAAAAATGAAAAGCATAGATTAGCATTATAGAAAAATATTTTTTTCTCAAGGGAAGTGAAAACCTCTTACAACTTACAGAAACAGAGTACAACACTTAGGACTGAATGAAAGATATATTTGTGCTGTTTATTAATTTGGACAGATGTAGTTTAACATGTTATCTTTCTGTATAGACGCTGGCACACCACAGTTAATGTGTAAAGTGACTATAACAATATAGTTCCATTGATAAAGTTAGTAAAACTAGCATGCAAGTCAGTGCCATGGGGACATTTAGACCAGGGATTTAATGCTTTATTCTTTGTCCATGCCCGGGCAGAGCTCAGATGTTGGGAAAAGTACAGATTTTACTGTCTTCCAAGCAGATCACCCGTGAGGTACAGTTTAGCAATGAAGACATGATTTCTAGCACAGGTAACTTGCTTTTGTTTGAAGCTTTGTTTTTTGTCTCATTGTAGGCCATATGATGTATGCCAAGAAAAAAATCCTTCTGGGATTAGTAGTTCTGGAAAGAATAAAACAAGGAACAGATAGATTGATAGAACCCCCCAGATAAGGGTATTTAGGGGTTCTCTTTGTAGTGTTTTTCTTTCTTGTGTACAGATACACATTGCAGAGCTGAATAAATGGTCTTGATTACATTGAAATTTCACATGTGTAAGTGACATTATTTTTTTTTTTTCCTAGGGTGGAAACAAGTGGTGAAAGGGTGTGATTTCATAATTAGTAATGTTGCTCTTCTGGCACTAAGCCTGTGAATTGCCTCTCCCTTCATCATGCAACCATATAGGTGGTTGGATAAGAGCTCAGCAAAAAACAAATTGGCAAACCAGAAAAGAATAAGAAATTAGTAGTGTTAGCTGTAAGGGTTTGCTTAGCCTTATCTGGCAGGCTGCATGACTGTGGGATCACTATTGTCAAGCCAAGAAAAGGGCTGAGAACACATGGATGGGGACGTGGGACTTCCCCTCTCAGCAGCAGCATGGACTTGGGTTGTCCTCAGCCAGTCATGAAATCACAGCTTCACCAAGATTGAACTGTATCATACTTTTTAAGCAAAACCCCAGAGCTAAACGCTACTCTCACTTCTGCTCACTATGACCAGATCTGATCTGGCTGTTCAGACATGGTGTGCCTTACTGAACATTTGCAACAGGGTTATGGATGGGAGCAGCCTGTCATTTGGTGAGTGTACCCTGGTAACTGTCTTTGAATTGGATTTAGTGATGAAGGTCCATAATTTTAGGATAATATTCTACATTTTAGTGTTTGGAATCTACCTGTATGTTTAACACATTACCCACTGGCCTTTAATAGAAATAGGGTGTTCCAAATCAAATTTTGTCAGTTTTGATACCTAGGAGGCTGTAATAATCTCAAAAAGGCTGATTCCTGTCATTGATACATTTTCTTTAAGTCTTTTGTAAAAATAAAAAGGTATTGCACCAAAATCTTTTATTCCAGTATAAATCCAATACATTTAAAGTGGAATGTTTATGTAACCTTTTTGAAACCTGTACAAAAATCAAGGGCAAGATTTATATAAGCAATGTAAATCAGGGTGGGGGAGGCATTTCTGTTGTGAGACCAAGCCCTTTATTTTAGAATCAGAGTGTGATTTTAGAGAATGTTGGGTTTTCAATTCTACTATCTTAAGTTGTTAAATAAGCATTGTCTAATATTTAACAGCCTTTTCTTTAATAACTGGATAAAACCAAACTGGTTTAGTGGTCATAGTAATAAGTTGTAGCAACAGCCAGTCATTACTTGATCTTGAATCATAATATCAATGCCGTATTTGAGGGTACTGTTTCAGACACTCCATCTGCATGTTTTTTTAATGAAGAAGATGTGTTTGTACACTGCCAGGATGGTACCAAGGAGGGTAAGCAAGACCACTCCTGGGTCTTGGCTATGGCTGCTAAGAAGTTACCATGTTTACACAGAAAATTCATGTGTTTTGTTTTATTTTAAACTCAGCTGGATTCCTTAAGGGCTATGATCCTTATATTTTTGATCAATTTTCAGCTCTTCTGTAAATTAGGAAGCATTGCTAAGTGGTTGTCATTGCCATGCTTCTCATATGTGTAACCCGGGTACAGATTGTTTTCTCGATAGGAAGGATCAAACAATTTTTGAACAAAAGCAGAATTAGTTTTCAGCTACAGTTTCATGCCTGGTTGCTTTCCATAGCAATTTGCACAATATTTTAATCTCTTATTATGATGACTTTTATGCGAGAAGAGGCTCATGAATTTATTAAAACTTGATGGAGTGTTTTTAAATTTGCAACTCTTATTTCAAGTAAAAAAGGAGAAAATCTGCAAGGCAATAAAAATACATCCTAGAAAGACACTAACTTAGAAAATACTTCCTTATTATTGATTCTAGATTGTGTTTCTTAATGTTTTGTGCTGGCTTGATGCTGGTTGCCTTGGATTAATGCCGACTGCCTCACTATGTTAATAAATAAGAAAAGATGTGTTCTTCAGGGAAAGCAAATGACAGATCACTTCCTCATAATCCTTTGTAGGCAGGACATTGTAAATGGGCATATTTTAAAACAGGAAAGGGATGAAAAATTGTCCTCTGGTACAATGTGGAAAAAAGCTCCTTCACAGAATGTTGTGGTTTAAGCCCAGCCTGTAACTCAGAACCATGCAGCTGCTAGCTCACTCCTCCACCTTCTTCCTCCCCGTGCTCCTGGAAGGATGGGGAGGAGAATCAAAAGAGTGTAACTCCCACGGGTTGTGATAAGAACAGTCCAGTAACTAAGGTATAACACAAACCACTGCTGCTACCACCAGTAATAATAATGATAAGGGAAGTAACAAGGGAGGAGAATACAACTGCTCACCGCTCTCCAGCTGATACCCATCCTGACTCGAGCAGTGATCTAGCCCTTCTGGTTGACTGCCCCCAGTTTATATAGTGGGCGTGATGTGCTGTGGTATGCTTTGGTTAGTTTGTGTCAGGTGCCTGTCTGCTTCCTCCTGGCTTCCCCTCCTCCCTGGCAGAGCATGAGGCTCAGAAAGTCCTTGGTCAGACTAAACATTACTGAGCAACAACTAAAAACATCAGTGTTATCAGCGTTGTTCCCGGGCTGAGAGTCAAAAACCCAGCACTGCACCAGCTACTAAGAAGGAGAAAAATGACTGCTACTGCTGAACCCAGGACCCAGAATTACTGCTCAATTCATTCTAATGTGGTGATCAGAAAACAAGTACTTGAACAGGAGGTGTTATGAAGAATGTTTTTGTAAAAGAGTTGCTTGACTCTTTGGCTTTTAAAGTTTACTGCAGATAACACTGAACATAGTACTGTTCTTACATAATTTTTTTCAAAGTTATTATTTTGACAAGTTTTGCTGAGCTGATAATGTTTACTGTCAGCACGATATAAACTGAATTGCTGAAGAACATTTCTAATGACTTCTGTTACCTAAACCCTTTATGATTTAATTTATTTTTTTTTACAGTTTCAATAAAGTAAACCCAATGGCTCTGTGTAAAAAGTATAATACAAAGAAATTAATAGTTATTGTAAATGGACTGCCAGCTGTAACCAAGCATTCCTGATACCTGCCGTGCAGTGTCTGGGCAAAATTAAGAGTGTGACCTACTTTCCATTGGCATCTGTAAAACTTCTGGTGAATTCAGTGTTTCAGGATCAAGGCCTAAATGACAAGTTCTGTATTTTGCTCAGTGTCTACTTTCAGTACTTGCTGACCTATTTTGCAAAGAAGAGCAGATTATTTTTGCTTTTCTCTACATTACATTTTACCTAAAGTAATAACATCGTCAAGATAGAGTAGAATAGTTCAGTTGGAAGAGGCCTACAGTGATCATAAGGTGCAACTGCCTGACCACTTCAGGGCTGACCTAATGTTAAAGCATATTATTAAGGGAATTTGGGGCATTAACCACCTCTCTAGGAAGCCTGTTCCAGTGTTTGATGACCCTCTTGGTAAAGAAATGCTTCCTAATTAAATCAAGTCTGAACCTCCCTTGATGGATGCAGCTTTGAACCATTCCTACATATCCTGTCCCTTGATCCCAGGAAGAAGAGCTCAGCACCTCCCTTTCCATGGCCCCTCCTCCAGAAGCTGTAGAGACTGATGAGGTCGTGGTTGTCCCTCAGCCTCTTTTTCTCCAAATGAGACAAACCCAGAGTCCTCAGCCATTCCTCATAGGACATGTCCTATCACCAGCAAAACAACATGAACATCAAACCGTATTTTGAGATAAGTTTCACGCAGAGATGGTGGGTGGTGTGGAGTTTCCTTTGTCCACAGCTATGGGGAGCTTCCTGCTGAAAAGAACTTTGATAACACAGCAGAATTTTGAAGTTGACCATTTCGGTATTCTAGTGTGGCTTTTTGTTAAGAGCACTTCTGGTTATCGCTCACTGTACATAACTGGCAGTTCTAGTGGAAGGTTTTGGGTTTGTAGTTAGAGTGAGGAATTGTCATGGGTTCAGCAGTAGCAGTCATTTTTTCTCCTTCTTAGTGGCTGGTGCAGCACTGTGTTTCTAACTTTC
>WYDI02039087.1:0-20474 GCA_009867235.2 Psittacus erithacus | reverse complement strand
CTTTGGCTAGTTTGGGTCAGGTGTCCTGCCTCTGCTTCCTCCCGGCTTTCCCTCCTCCCAGGGCAGAGCATGAGGCTTAGAAAGTCCTTGGTCAGTGTAAACATTCTAAGCAGTAGCTACAAACATTGGTACTATCAGTACTGTTCCCAGACCAAAAGTCATAAACACAGCACTGCACCAGCTACTAAGAAGGAGAAAAAAGGACTGCTACTGCTGAACCCAGGACACCAACTCTGAGCTCTGTTCAGATGTATTTATTTTGATGAATAACCGCTTTGCAGCCTGATTTCATGGTTTCATTAGGCACATTCATGAAGAGATCACACACAAGCAAATATACTTGATATGAATGAGGGGCATGGTAAGAGCATTAGAAATTTGCTTAAGGCGCACCTGAGGCTTCCTGGTTCAGTTCTACAAGTCTATTTTGTTTAACAAGGCAATTCACTATTGATCCATCATTGCAATGTCTTAAACTCACACTGTTCAAAAGATCTTGCTTTTTAACAAGGTTAATGAAATGAACACTTAAGATGCGTATTTTAAGAAATGAGAATCTGGTACAAATAGACCTATTTTTGACAGGTGTGTTCTTTCTGCTACATGCTTCGTATTAGACCACAACATAAATATCCTTGTTGCTTTAATTCAGACATCACATTATCACCTTCTGTTATCAGCTGCTGGGTGAAAAGATATTTTTGTGAAGGTGCTGACATAGTGTAGTTTTGTTGCTACTTGCACTTTTCAGACTTCAGCATCACATAACAGAAGTGTCTCTTTTACAGATGCGTTTTTAAGCTAATAGTTTCAATATTAATGAACTGATAAATGGGGTTTTATTAATATAAGTGAAATTTGTCATGATGCTATTTTAGCCATGTTTTAAGCTATACAGCATCAGTAGAAGCTTGCTGCAAATACATAAAGTTACATTACAGTTATATTTTGATTTCTTGTTAATGGTAATATCAGATGGAAACAGCTATCCTTGGAAGTTAATGGAAAGACAAAAGGAATTACCTATGCTTTTGAGCTGTCATAGAGTTGTCTAGGTTAAAACCTACTAGGACAGTAAAAAAGCACTGCCTTAGCAATTGAGGCTGTTAGAAGAAATGTGCTTTTCAGCAAAAACACAGGAGACAACAGTAAGAGTATACACATTTTCCCAGTCAACAGCTTTCCAGCTAATATATACACTAAACTCTTTCCCATGCGTTTAATGGCACTGCTTTCTTGCCCTGGTCCCAGCAGCTTTCATTCTCTTTGTGCTGTTGTAACCCCAGGGTGGAGGGCTTTCTACTGGTGACAGCTCTGTTCTCTGACTCGCAAGTTCAATCTGCTGAAAGGGAAATAAAGCATGTCGTTACTACACAAACATTTTCTTTGGCCATGTTCTCACACAGGACTGGTGAAAAGGTTTATTTAAATGGAAGGATATAAAGGTAGCTCTCTTGTCAAAAGCATTGTTCCCAACTGCAGACCTGTAGAAGTACTTGGGCAGAGAACACTGCATATAGAATTGGTAATTTCAAAGTCTTAAAAACTAACTGGGGAAATTTTTGTCACAATAATGAATCAGTATTAGTCCGTGATTAGAACAACCAGCAAGCTCCAGTATTCTTTCTACTTTTCTGGAATTGGAAGCAATAGTATAAGCATACATACATTATCCTGCATATTTTATGAGATCTGAATTCATTAAACTGACATTTCTTTATGATTCTAACCAGACTAGGACCCACGGTTTACAGCCAACAAATCCTGTAATCCCCTGGCATTTGCCAGGTTCAGGTTAGACTGATGGTCTGTTTAAGAACTTCTACTGGCTCTTGCACTTGCACATAATCTGTCTGGGTGATTGGCCAACATTAAGGGTTCCAATACATGACTAGGGTGATCAAAACACCTGCTCAAAAAGGATGCTGCTATAGCTTTAATGTCCTTGTTAATACTGGCAACCTCAGAAACACAAACTGTAAGTTTATTAATACTCCAGGGCATTTCCTTTCTTGTTTTCCAAGCATTAACTCTGAACAGCTCCCAGTGGTAGCTGTTTAGGAAAATGATTGCCCCAATAACTTAAACACAATGATTTCTAAGCTTAACTATTACGCATTTCAGATATTCTTTCAGTGGGAGAAGGAAAGAAGAAAAAGGCAAGAAATATTCATCTACAGAAAATGATCCTTTGGCTGGATGTATATATATGAAGGGTCTCATGAAAGGGCCTGGTACTTCACTTTAGGCTATCATGATCCATAGTCAAGGAGATGCCACATCAACCAACTGACCTACAAGTAAGTGTAGTGTCTGTATGAGTTTTTAAGACCAGAAGATTACAAAATACTTTATATCATCTGCTTTCCAAGGCTGCAAAATCCTGGTTCACTAGTCAGAGGGAAGTAGGCCGAACACTGAAGTTGGTAGATATCTGTATTATGTGTATTGAATATGATCTCTCTTTGCTGACTGTGTAGTGGGCACACCAAACAAACCAAGCTGTCATGGGTGAGACATAGCAGTAAGCACGTAAGTTTAAGATGCCATAGAGAATAGCCCACAGTTCCCTCTAGTAGTCCGACATTAAATTTAGTGCTTGACTTTTATTCAATTGATGTGTTTGTGTAATATCTAAATCCAAAATATCAAATGTTTTCAACTTGATTACAAGTTTGTATCAGGGTAACCACAGTACAGCCTCCATCACAAATGTCACTTGCAATGACTTCCTGTTGTTAATAAGTATTAAGGGTGACATAAGATCACAGCTTCACTAGTGGTCTAACTGAAGACAATATTCTCTGCTAAGTGCTATGCAAAGACGTATTTCAGGTGTAGTTTGGAAGTGTTGGCTGGTCCATTTTATGGTAAGGAAAATACTAACATATTCTGTTCCCCTGAATTTATTGTACAAACTACTAGGTTACAGCTGTTGGAACCTCAGGATTTTACTCCTGAGAAACTGAAGTAGCAAATTGATTTTTCATTTTCTTCTTAAGTGAAAATAAAATTGCCAATTGCTATTTGAAGGAATTTAATCTTAAGGTTGACGGGCAGATCGCAGTCTTGTTTTTCTCAAGATTTATGGTTTTCCTCACCTGTATTTCTCCCCACCATGTTTTTCCTTTTCCCTCCTTCTTCAGAGCCAAATTGCTAAAATACAGCAAATGCCAACAAACAGAAACAACCCTTCATGCATTCTATTTGTCATGGAAGTGCTAAAATTTCAGCTTTTTAACACACTTAATCATTTTGACATGATGACAATATGATGTATCATCACCAGACAGATGACACTAGACAGATGACAATTCTAATCCTGCAGCAGGTTCTCAAGGGAGATTTTTATTGTGAAAATTGACATATATTGCATCAAGGTGAACATAACACGTTTAGGAAAACAGCAATTTGCTGCTTTGCGCACTTCAGTATATCTCTGGGTCTTTATCGCTGTTGAGTCAGAGTTTCTGCTAATCTGAGCTACCTCAGAATTTGGGCTCTGGTAAAGCTGGCAGGTCCTTCATGTCAGCTCCCAATTCTGAAGCTGTTGAGATGCTGACAGATAGGAAGTACACAGATGTTTGCTTAATGGTTATTTCCCCAGGGGCTCCTGTCAAAGCTGTTGGCAGGGAAATAGGGGGAATTACCTTGGAAATTGCTAACTCACTTTCACTGAATAATAGACAAAACAAATTTGACCAGTTTGTGAAGGCATGAACTGCTTCCAGAAAGACAGGAAACTTCCTAGCGTAGGCGTTGGCACCCATGCGTTGCTCTGTCAAATCAGTTGTATTGCTGCAGGCAGGGACTTGTGCCCAGTGCTTCAGCTGAATGAAAGTGTTCTCTAAAGTGTACACAACTTGTTGAGTGGTCCTGGACAGAAAATAAGAGTCAGGAAGTGATTCTGGGATTAAAGAGGGAATGATTAAAAGCCAACAGTTTAATTTTTGTTCGAAGTACATTTTAAGGAGCCATGGTGATCAGCATGGTATAAAATAAAGGGAAATTCTAATTATTCCTTCATGTGATGACTGATTGTCCTGCAATATGAGATCTGATTGGTTTTTAATTCATGATGCAAATCCCGGTGGTCAGAAGACCAGGCTGTAGGCTGGGGCAGCTGAGGTGGCTGTACCCCTGTGGTACATCAGGCGTTAGAATTCTGTCTCAGCTTGCAATATATTATGCTGCTCATTTTGCTCCACAGATTACTTGCTGTGTCCGCATGTAACTCACGTATAGACTTTAATCTTTCATATTTTTACTTGGCATTAGCATTTTTTCTGTGACCTGTGCAAGAAACACACAACCCAAGCTGAGAGTGTCTAAGCCTTGCTGATGCCTGCCATATGCTGACTTATCCTTAGATATATTTTCTTTATTTCTCTGATATATTCAACATCACAATCCACATGTGGTTACTGCTTCTTTGTGTATTCCAGTGGGAGTTTATTTTTTGCTTTTCAAAGGTTTGCCACAGAGACTGTCCTTAGTGGAACACTGTTGTGTGCCTGGTTCGCCTTATTATTCTCCCTAGTTAGGGATGCATCAGGGCTCTGTGTTAAATTGCGGAAGGCTTTTAAAGTTGAATTTCTGAATACTGAAATCTGTAGAAACACTGAGGAGTGAACAAAAGGCATCATATATTGAACAGGAGCATTCAAGGAACGGGGAGCTATTGCAAGCAGGCAGCTTTGACTTCCTATTAACTGCAGCTGACTGTACCATGATTTCCATAGCAAAACTCAGGGAATCACAGTAAAGACACCTTCCCTTTCCCTGAAGTGATCAAAAGTAGTTCATCAGCATGCTTAAGGCTCATCTTGCTGAGGGCAACAGGAATCAGAGAAGCCAGAAAGTCACACTGACAACAAATGTTAAAAAAGAGTACAAAGGAATGCAAACTAAGTGAGATGCTTCAGGATAAGAGCAACACTCTGCTCCTATGCACTGGTTTCCACTGCTGAAGAATCATAGAAGCATAGAATGGTTTGGGTTGGAAGGGACCTTAAACACCATCTAGTTCCAACCCCCCAGCCACAGGCACACATCTTCCACTAGACCAGGTTGCTCAAAGCCCCATCCAGCCTGGCCTTGAACATTTCCAGGGATGGGGCACACATAGTTTCTCAGGACAACCTGTTCTTCCAGTGTCGCACTACCCTCACAGAAAAGAATTCCTTCTTAATATCCAATCTAAATCAACCCTGTCAGTTTAAAACCACACCCTTTGTCCTAAGAACCAATTCAGACCAGCTGAAAAAAAGCCCCCAAAAAACATCCCAACAAAAAGCCCAAAACAAAACTCAAACAAACAAAAAACCAAAACATAGCAAAAATCCTCAAAGTAGATGTTGCTTTTGCCAGTTCCTAGTAGACATGGCGCAGTACAACATAGTATGATTTATTGCATTCAGACATCTATTTGATTTTTCTATTCTTAGCCATAGTAATAAAGGAGCTTCATATAATGACTTTATTACAATGGCATCAGATGTTGGAAAGCAACACTGTGAAAACATCACCATGCTTTTGAGGGGCACAGTGTATGCATATCATCAACAAAGATGAATTAATGGTAACAAACAACGTTAGTGAGAGAAGTTTATTACCTTAACTGCCTTTGGGTTAGCTTCCATATGGTTTCAAAACAGAAAATGTGTAAACAGCTGTCATATTCTGCCCCTCAACCCCCCAGATCCACTTTTCTTCCTTTCTCCCTCCTCCTGTTAGTCAAAATCAGGCAGGTGGTGGGTTCCCATAGGCTATAACTCAAGAAAAGGTATAGCCTAAAGTCTGTGGCATATGCAGTATTTATAGATATTGCCTATACACTATTAGTACTTCACACCTCTAAAGCATTGGATATACAGTAGCATTAAGATAACAAAAACAGGAATAGCAGAGTAATAAAAAAATAAAGAGTTTTTTTCTGAGAATAAGCAACTAGTTATAGACACTGATTGTACAACTACTGCTGTATAAGCCTAACTCTTCACCTGCTTTTCTGGATAAAAAACCTATGGATATATGAATATGTGTACATGTATATATGACAAAGTGCAGGAGCACACATGAATGCTTTCTTCGGTCCAGCTCCCCAAGTCTCTAAGCTGACTTGCAAATACATACCAAAGCTCTAACAAAGTAGCTAAAACAAGCAAAGACAAGGTATTATATTTATCCATGATTCAACTCTTCCAATTCTGCCTTGCACAAATCACAGTGTTTGGCAATGTTTTGGCGTAGTGTGATTTTGGCTGCAAATCCTGGAGTTCTGTAGTGACGTTATTCAGTAAGCGCCAGGGTATTATGTACTAAATCATGGCGTTTTACCAAAGAACTTGCAGTATCAGCTGCTTTCCTGCATTGTTTGTATTTATGGGGAGTGTTCAGCAGTGATAGATAAGGTCAGTTTGTGCTGCTGTTGTCACTGCCCAGAGATTGAGAATGCAGTGATTTCTCAGAAATTCTTTCTGCTTCATGCTGGCCTGTGTCACCTAGAAAATGGACTCTGGCTTAAGCAGTCAACATGGCTTGAAGGCAACCTCTTTCCCATAGAGCTGGTATTTTCACAAAACAAAGGGATCTTTAAATATTCTCTACTTATATGGGTGACAGACTACTAGCAGACCCATATAAATAAAATACTGTAAAAGAATTATGTTTATAGGATTTCCTAACAGTTCACCCACCTGCAATCAAAAATAACAGGTAAGATAGCAAAATAATAGACAGATCTGTGGCAAAAAAAAATTAAGTCTGTGCAAGCAAATGAAAAAGAAGTTGAGTTTTATATACCAGAGACTGGGTTATAAATTTAAAGGGTCTTTCCCAAATGTCTGTTACATGAAAATGTAAACCACAGAACAGTAGTCTCTCTCGGTAGAAAACACAGTATCCTGTTTTCATTGCAGTTTTAAATCTAGAGAAAGCAGCTAGTATATTCCATCCTGGGATGGCCTTTCCTCAAGATTTGGTGCGCTAGTACGTCTCATGAAAGTGGCTATCCCACAATATAACCAGCAAGGATCAATATGGTATCTCAGCTTGGTGACAGACTGTTTTACCATGAATTGAGTTGCTTTAATGTGCCCTGTAAACATAGCTGAAAGGCTGTCACATCTGACAGTCCCTAAATTCAGAAGAGCCTTGGTCTTTGTGAGAATCTTTTTGCTTGACAAGTGCACTAATTCATGATTAAAGGAAATGAGGGGGCTCAGCACATGAAGCAGAGTGGGAGGAAACTGCTGGCATGATTAACAGTTGGTAAAAGTATGAACTTGAAATAATTGCGCTGTTCTCCATGTTCATGGCCTCTTTCTATTCAAGCTATACTCTTCTTTTGATGACAGAAAGAGAATAGGCTAACTAACCCATCAGCTAGCCTGAGATCTGTAGGAATTTTGTGCACTCTGATCAAGAGAAAATACACTCTAATGGTTGTAGCGGAGGAACCTCAATAAGAAAAGTTGCTCAGAATCTCAAATTTTGTACCTCAGACAAAACAAACAGAAAACTGAACAGCTGTGGCAAAAAGCAGATACAGGAAGCCAGAAATCCCAAAGAAGCTTATTTTAGGAGAAACTGAAGTGAAACAAAATGTGCATTCAAACATGCTTTCTATTAAATCAGTTTGAAGAAAATCATGTGCATAAATGGGAGAAAAAGGACAGCCAAGAACTTGGGAATAGAGCTAGAAGTGGAGAAGTAGCAGTCATAATCAGCTAGTTCAAAAATATTATTTACTGTTATTTGCCTTCAAAGTGGTGTTTTTCCTGAACATGAAAGGCCCAAGCTATCAAATGTATTACAAAGTACAGTTAATTAATTTAGCACCACTGCTACAGAAACCAGTTCATTTTTCTCTGTGTCAGGTGGCCTATCCAGTATACATCCTTGGCAATCTGCCTGGCCATTCTCAAGCCTCTTGGAAATGGAAGACAGGCACTACTCCAGATTGATTCCATCTTATCTGTGTGTAAATAAGTAAAGCATCAGAGACAGAAAATGAGCCAAGAATGAAACTGTGTTTGATAGTCATATCTTAACAGTTTTTCATCTTTAGAATCTCTTGCAAAATGCATTCAGCTAAGAATGGAAATGTGCGCGCTGAGCTGCGGCAGTCGCACTGCTTGGCAAATTTGCAGATCTCAGCTGCCATATTTGTTCTTCTTCCCATATACATAAATACTATCAGATAAGAGATGAGAGTTCCTATAGTAGAATTTCCATTATAAAAGGTTTAATGGGGAAACTTGTGAGATGAGAAGCCTATATAAGTACTATTTGACGCACCAGAGAACACACTATGATATACCAGATGTCTGTGTCCAGTGCATGTCTGAGTTCAGTCAAGCTTATTATCTGGCCATATCAGAGCTAGGTAGGCTCTTGCAGTCACACTAGCATTCTCCAGTCTTCCAGAGAGACAATTCATTAATCCAGCACAGTGTTCACCCGGATCTAATTAAAATGAATATGTAACCAACCACTGAAATCAGCTCCTTTGTCATTCTGAAGACTTTAGGGGAGAGTTGTATTTTCACTACAACAACGTAACAGACTATCCTGCTTTTCTAATGGGCAAAGAAAAACTGAACACCAGCATATGCCTCCTCCTCCCCTGCCCGAATGACTTTATTTTTCATCCCTTAGATAGAGAAGGACCCAAAGATATTAGTGGGTGATGAGTTAAAATAAGTAGCACTCAGACAAAGCAAACAATCCAAAATATGATCAATTTCCAGATCTAGATGTTCTTAGGAAAACACAGACGCTGAAGTTAAAAGAAGAGGTGGTAGGATAGTTCCATAATAAAGGACTAATTACTCTGGTTTCACAGAGCTTGAATGTAGAGTACAATTTTCTTTCCTCTGGACTCCGTGTGTATGAGCTAGTGCAAAAGACTTTTAGGTGTGTAACTTCAGACATCCCAGTTTGACATTACAGCTGCAGAAAACAAAAGCACACCTAGCCTCCTTTTCCAATGCCTGTCTAAACCTGGGAACACAAAAAGCGGCAGGAAGACCTCATTTTACCTGTTCAAGGATATTGAGAATTACAATGCCCAGAGTGGTGAAACAGGAACCAGACACAACAGGTGAAGGGCCCCACGTAGAAGACACCAAAGATAAGTACTTAACTCATAAAAATAGCTCTGGGCTCAGCACTGAGCACTGCAGTCATAAATTCATTAAAATGCTGTGGTTCTGATGATGCCTCTGGTTTTTTAAAAGATAAAGTTATAGCACTTGTCTAGAAACCTGGACAGCTGAGCTTTAGCTTCTTCATCTAAAGGACCATCAGTTATCTTCCAGGAGAGTGCCATAAGATGACATAAAGAAAGCTGTAGAAAAAAGGCACCCTTCTCTGGCTTGTTAAAGCTCGGCTGCTGAACAGCTAATAACGTAAGGTATATTAGCAGCAATTAAGCAAGAGGGAGACAGTGTTTATAACAAAAGTGATTAGTGTATGGCCTGGAATTATGGGATTTTATGATCCAGGATTTTATACCTTCCTCTGATTTATTTGGTGGTAGCAACCACCAATGTGTGACCAACAGCGTTAAGCTAAGCAGGCACACTGTTCTGGAGCAGAGGAAGAAACTGGGGGCTGAGCCTTCATGAGGTAGTCTGCTCTGATGCAGCAATTCCAACTTTCTAAGATGTCTTCCTAAAGCAATACTCCATGAGTCACAGCCTTTCACTCTGTCTCAGTTTTCTTATGTTTCAAAATGGCTCCAGCCTATCTCACTGGGGTTTCTGAGGCTGAATTAGCAATTAAGAACTGTTATCAGATCTCTGGAGACCTGGCAGAGTACAGTAATATATTCAGTTTTCTTCTGTCTTAAATGCTAGATTTGGGTAACGCAGTGTATATATGTTCTGTTGCTCTGCTTCAGAGAGAAAAAATGGAGAAGAGCAAGTCAGATACAGATTCAGAATTTCTTCTTTATTACTATATAATGAAAGGTAAAAGCACATTGATTCTTTTGACATATTCTTCTGGTTCCCACATGGTAACACAGTTGTGGGTTAGAACTAAGATTTTGTTTGATACATCTGTGCCGGTACTTCCCTTCCATGAAGAGTCAATTGTTTTACTTAACATGAAACAATAAACAATATGTGCCCAATATTTCACCTGTGTGGATAAGGATTCAGAATGAGAGTTAATAGAGAAGTCCTGGTTAGATATCTCCAGCTTTAGTGGATACTTATTTGCTGTGTTATGTTTGTAATGACTAAAAGATGATTCAGGAACTGGTACAAGAGCATGAGTCTTCATTAGAGAGTGCAAAAGCCAAGTGTTCTCTGAGGGCTGGCAGGAGTGGCCAGAGATATCAGTAGCAAGACTCCTACTGATCAAGTACCTACTTCATCTTGCTGCCATGGCTGCTGGAAACTTCAGATTTTCCACAGAGGTCAGATAAAGAAGTTACTTTCCCTTCTGGGTGATGGTGATGGGGGGGCATCAATAATCATCCCTCCTAGGTAGCCAACTTGCCTTCACGTCAAGGTCCTGTGCACTGGGGTCATAGCCAGGGATGGTCAGCATGAAACAGGTTTCTAATCACCAAGGTGAGGAAGTACAGTAAGCAATAGGCTAATCACAGTTTGTTAAGAGGAAAAGTTCTGTGTTGTACTCAGTTCCATAGGAGTTCTCTCTCCAGCCTGTCTGGAGGCTCCAGCTCCTTATGAAAGCTCTGGAGGGGTAAATCTGATCTTGGTCACCATCTAATGTGGCAGCAACACTGATACAGATGTAGACTAGGCTGTCCATCTGCAGCTTTTGGATTTATACCTATCCTCCCTTTTCCCGTATCCTCCCAAAGCCCCTTCTTCAGGGCGAAACCAAGTCATATTCCAACCCCCCTGAGCACACAGCCCTCACTGTTGGCCAGCTTATGGCCAGCAATGAGGGCATTCATACATGTCAGACACTGACACTACTGTATCTTGTAGCAAGCACTTCACGTTCCCAAGTCACCCTGGGTTTTAATGAGCCTGATTTAAGCAACTCAATAGCATCAAAATCCCTGTTATTATTTCAGCTGTGTCTCTGCGATAAGGCAGGTGGTAAACAGATTCAGCTGGACAGCAGATTTGCCTGCAAAATGTGTGCTTGTTCTTTTGGAAAATTCAGAGAGTGCTTGCTTGACTTGCCCTTTAGAAAAGCTTTGTTCTATTAGAGATTCCTATTTCTTGCCCACTGCTTCATGTTGTCTAATGGAAGCAGGTGACAAAAGCATCAGTGTCACTTTTTCCATACAGAAAATGCTTGATGTTCTGCTTGTCCTTTATGTTGATCTGCAGCATCTCCCCTTACAAGTGTTTTTTTGGGGGTACAGAGGAGAACAGCAACAATATGCCCAGCCTGACACTGTCAATCTATCCAAGCTATCTGCAGCAAATTATTTACCCACTGAGTTTGAATTTTGCTTCTGAACAGATAACAGTTTTGTAAGTGGATCTCACACCCAGAGCTACTCACTGAGTATTTTGTGTGAAGAAATTTTAGCAGAAGGACTGCATTCATAGCATTCACTGTTTGGCACTGCAATGTTTGCAATCTAAAATTAGATTGATATGAGCTTATTACATTATGTCATATTGCTGTTGGAAAATAGCTAGTATCTAATATAATCAGCTCCCACAGACTAACCATTAGCAAATAGTATAAGCATGATTTAACTATCAATCCCAAGTGCGGAATGCTCTTTGCTCCTCAGACATACAAGTTAGGTCAAAACAGCAACATTCCCTGTCAGCTGCCATTTGCCAGATGGTTTTGCAATGTGGAATTTTGAAAACAATGATTTTTTTCTACACTTCTTTTAAAAAGGCTGTTCTATAGCAAGAGATGAGAGGCACTGATCTAATTCCTCATTAGAAGATCCACATGGTAGAAAGACCTGTGTGAATGGTTACACCCCAATACCACTCAGCAGAGATTAAGATATTCATCTTCTGCCAGCTTCTTCATCAATGCCATTGCCATCATGGTGGGAGACTTGAGGTGCTGGTGTTTTCCAAGCTGTTTTTCCTCATGTGAGAGCAATGCCTTAAAAAATACACTTTACTGTTATGCTTGTAACACACTTTCGTGTTGGGAAAGGTGTTAAAAGCAGCAGATTTTGCTCTCTGATTCTCTAACTAAAATGAATTCTTGACAAAGAAAGGCTTCCAACACTGATATTTGGATGGAGATTTCTGAAAGATGCGACTGCCTGTAAATAGTCTCAGTTTTTCTGCGCTGGTGAAGTATTCTGAATGGTTTTGGTGCATTTCAAACATTTCCTGTTCTTGTTCTCTATTTAGCACTATCACTCATAACTCTCTGCATAGTATTAATCATATAAAAGGAGGGGCTCCTCTTCCTTATATACAGCTTAAGCCTAGAAAGCAGGGTGACTGAGGCACAGCAGAGCTTACCACTGCAGTGTGACAACTACTACACCTGATCCTGCTGTGGTGTAATGAGCTGCTATTAGGGGCTGGTTTATCACCTGGGGTTTCCACACCCGCTACCAACTGCTCAGGAGCCAGTAGTATTTTGTTCCTCAGAAACATCTGTATTTGAAAAATGAATGAGTTTTAGATAAAAGGGAGGATGTTACCTCTTCTAAGTAAATTATTTAAACTTGCAACCTGTTTCTATCTTTCCCATATGAAAAATTAATGTACCACAGGCCCTTTTTGCATTTTCATTGTAAAACAAATCTTTTTATAGGTTTCCACTCTTAAGGAACAGAGAAAAGGGCTTTCCACAACTAGTGTCAGAAAACTTACTTATCAATCCTCAGGGCCCACCCCCACCTTGCCCCAAAGAGGACAACTTTGTTAATGAACATGAGTATTAACATAATTGAGAAGGCTCATTAATCTCCAGAGCACCATGTGCTACTGAGAAAGTAGTATATGTGAAGAATGAAATGAGGAATTTTTTCCATGTGCCACACAGATCTTTCACTTGGCCTTTGACTGATGCTTGATAAAAGTCATGGTCAAAATTTCCAACCTGGATGTGTAAACTGGGCTTTTATTTTCAAATCAATGCAGTACCTGAACAAAGCCGCCCTAAATTTCAGCAGTGCTGAAAAAATGGCCCTCTGATTCATTTCACTGGCAGTTAAGAAATCTCAGCACCACTGAAAATCAAATAATGCTTATATTTACAGCTCCTCTATTTGAAAATATCTCCCCCAGTCTCCATCTATTTAACTGGAGAAATACAAAGCCAAGGGCACACAGTGATCTGGGCTGTTAGTAATGTTTTTGGTGATGTAACAAATCAATGAAACACTTGGGAATAATGGCATCAACTTGGATTTAAGAGTTTCGTGACAGTGGCGCTTTCTAACAAATGGATGTCAGGATTTTTCCCCCTGTACTTCTGTATGTATCAGTTGTGTCAGGTACCCATTGTTTCATTCTCTCTATCTCCATCTTCCCCTCAATTCTTATAAACAAGCAAGCAGCCTGGGCATGTACTGCCTATTCTGTAGAGGTTTAGAAATCTTGCACAGCATCTCTGACTTGCCAGACACATGGCATTAGGGAAAGGTGAGTGTTGCCTTTCTCGTGTTGAGTGAACGGAAAGGAAGAAGAGGAGACAATTCCAGATTTCCCTGAACTGGCTTCAGTCATTACTGAAAGATATTTTGTGAGCTGAAGCAGCAGACTCACCGCTCTAGGACGGTCGTATGGCGCTTGTCATTGCAAGTAGGAACTGATTCTCCTTTCCCTTGTGACCTGCCGTAAGCATCTGTCTGACTATGTCTATGTAATGCAGTAATATTTCTAGCCTTGTAAGTGCCTGTGCCTGCATTCAGAGTCTTACTGCATCTACCCCGAGCAGTGGTAGCTTTCTCTTCCACATCCTATGCGCTTGGCGGCTGTCTGGGAGCAAAGCTGTACTGCTCACTCTTCTATTGAGACTGCTCTCTTGGGCATTCCCACATCTTTATGGGCCCATCTTTCAGGGCCTTCTGCTTCCTCTCATTACTTATTTACTGCATTTGGTCGCTTATTTGGCTGACAGTGCACTTTCTGTCCCTGTACACCTTGTCCCCTCCAATGCACCTCATACATTTTAAAGACAATTTTATTAAAAAATGAAAGTAGGTGAGTTAACAGTTTGTCTGGCCAAGACCTCAAAGGAAGATTTAACTGACATACAGTGTGAGCTTCATGCTGTTATGAAAGTTGAGACAATATTCGGTTTTGGTTCTTTCACATAATTTGTTGCTGTTTCCCAAGCAAATGCTGCCAAACTGCTGGGCAAGCAGAGAGAGAGGGGAAAGCAACCTACAAAATGTTTAATGCTTTCTGATCTCCATGCACCCAGCCAGATGGATGACAGTAACATATTAAGGTTGACATTATGAAATTAATGCAATCACCTATATAAGGGTTGACTATTTTATTCTAGATCCTTGGTGAAATACAGCTGAAAGAACAGATTGGAACTTTTTGGGCACCAGATGAAATTTTACGTAAAAAACTGCTACAGAAGGTCCTTTTCCCTCTGGAGATGGATGATGTACAGTGGCCCTCTATTTCTTTTCTTGGTAGTAATAATGTGAAGTGTGTATTGAGCATCACTTTGAGAGAAACCCTTTGATATCTTTGTAAAACATTGTCCTTTGCTGTAGCTTTATATCTAGCAACAAATCTGGCGTGTTTTGTACAGACAGAATAAACGATAAATACAACTTATTCCATTGAAGGAGACCATTCAACTTTAAAACGAGATAACTTTTTACAAGAGAGGCGGTTTATCCATCCCAGGGAGAGGCATCTTGCTCTCATCAGATATCACCGTGAAAGGCACAACACAGCAGCACCTCTCAGAAGACCTTCACAAAGCGACGGCCGGGCAGACAGAAGGGAATTCTTTGGAGAGGAGATCTCTCGACCTTCAGCACGTCCCGCGGTTCCACAGCGGGGCTGGGACCCTGCACAGATAGGCCTGGAGAGCCGCTGCCACCGGAGGGGTACCACTCTCAGCCGTCCCGCTCCCGGCAAGCTCTGACGCTCCCGAGGGCGGGCCCCAGCTCCAAAGGAGGGGTCCAGCTCTTCTCCCACCGCGTGCCCAACCCACCACAGGCTTTCCTCCACACCCCGAGCGCTCCCACCTCCCCGCAGACGTCCTGAGGCTGCCATCCTCTCCGAGGGGCTCACTGGGCCTCACCCTGCACCTCTCCTCTTCCCCTCCCTCCGCCAACCAGAGCCCCCGGCAGGCTGCTCGAGGCAGCTCCAACGGCCATTTAATGGTCCCCCCAGCGATAGGGAGCGCACTGAGGGGCCGCCGCTGGGGAGCCGGGTATGACGGCGCTTCAGCGGCCGTTGCGGCCCCGGCAGAGGGAGCCGGAGACCGGCGGCCTCCGCGGCTGAGGTAAGGCGGAGCCGTCGGACTGAGGAGGTGGTGCCGGGTCTCTGTTTTTTGCCTTGTTTTAGGTCTGTTGGTTAAATGAGCGGCTTGAGGTTTTTGCTTAGCCTGAGCCGCTCCACTACGGCAGCGGTAGGCAGGCATCGGTCGCTGACATTATCGCTGCCTATGCCCGTTGCTTCACGCATCATCCTTGTCAATGCTTTCCCAAAAGGGTAATCCCACCCGTAGCCAAGAGCTGCACCGCCCTGCGGAGAAACAAGACCTGAAAGTACCACCTCGCCTGTTACAAGAGGCTGTCGCCGGGGCGGCTCATCCCCACCTCGCTCCTGGGCCTGGCCGTGCTGCCTGAGCCGCAGCTGTGGGGTGAGGAGCTGCTTAATATGCTGGAGGTGTCCTCTGCCTGCTTCCCGGCTCAGGCGGCTTTGCAGCTATAGCTTATGGTCTGCAATTTATGTAATTTGATTTGACAGTAATTCCATTGTCGTTATGTTTATTTAGAAGAGATGCCTTGTGATTCGTTCAGTTTTATGTGTTGTTTTCCTTACTTTTCCAATCATGGGTTTGTAATTTCCTACCCAGTTCTGAAGGACTGCCATACATCGTGGCTCCCACGGCATTCACTTGTTTGGGAAGAGTATGGCTCTGAACAGCACCTGCTCACCCTTGTATAGGTAAATCTACTGTAGTCTTACCTGAAATACCTTCTTTTATTCTAATATTCCAGGTCTTCTAATTTTCATAAATTTAGCTTTGCGCCATTTTTGTCCCCCACTTTTAAAAAAAAACAAACCCCAGAACACCCAGAACCAACAAAACAAACAAGCTACTTGCTGTGCTTGCCTTCAGATGCTTCTTAATTTTGAGGCAGGCAAGTAAGTACAGTTTCATTATATCAGTTTCTAAGAGCTAGATACCAAAACAGTTCAGCGCTATGAAGTATGGCACTTTAAATGCCACAGTGTTTTATTGTTTAATCACTTGTCCCTGGAGTTAAGTCTGAAACCTGTATCAAACGCCACTTGCACTCCTTGAATAAGGTACAGGAAAAGCTAGGTACATAAAAATTACTTCCAGAGCAATGTTTTGAACCCAGGACAGCACTAACCTAGGAAAAGGCAGGAAATCTGGAGTGGAAGGGTTTACTGTCTATCCTGCTTCTCTTTAGAGTTCAAGTGTTTAATTTGGAAACATTTGGGATATTATCTGTAGCTCTTCATTGAGAGAGATGCCTATAAAAAGGAAATAGCTTTTATTTTTTTCCTTAACTATGTCCTCATTGTAGAAGAGATGGAGGTGTCATCATGGTATATATCACCTTGTCAGAGAAACCATGCAGAAAGTGAGAGATTGTTTTCTTTGCAACCTTATGACTTTCAAAGTCACATCTCTGTACACCCAGGTATACTTTAAGCCTGTAGCTTACTGGGAGAGAGGCAGAGTACTTGTTACCTGTGTTATTGAAGCTGTGTCATCATGCAGAAAGTAATACATGGGAAAAAGGAAATTTGGCTCCCACGTGAAGTATTTTGAGTCGCTCTGGGAGCCCAGAGTTCTGTTCCCTGCCTCAGGGAACATATAGTTATTTTACCAGTTAATAATGTTCTTTGGACTAATGCTCAGAACTGAATGCTGCCTTCTCACAAGTGTATATTTTAAGTCCTCAGGTGTTCTGTAAAAGCAGACCATTGCCCTCAATAGGCAACAGCTGAGTGAAAGCTGTTGATTAGTAATTTGGGATCTTGATATGTTAATTATACCTAAGACTCAACTAGGTGGCTGTCTTTGTTTTCCTTTCATTAAGAAAAATCAAAGCAATAATGATGTGATCCTCCCTTTCAAGATTTCCTGTGACTATAGGTATTTCTGTATATGTCAAAATGGTAAGATGGTTTGTTTCTTTCAGTGACACAAATGGCTGCTTTGGAAGTAAGCACTACCACAAAAAAAGCCGTGCTTTAATGTCTAAATCACAGCAGTATGTGTAAACACAGTGAAAATTTCAGGATGGAGATTTTGCAGCTAATGAAAAAATTCTGTAAGCACACACATCTGCTAGGTATGCAGATAAAAGGTACAGAAAGAACTTCTACAGTGGGATTTACATATATTAACTTTGTAATTGTATGCGTAACAGGCAATTACACAAAAGTTAATAAAATAATACTAATAACAATTTGTATAAGGTAATTGAAATTTATGAAGCAGTTTTGGTGTCTGTTAAAGCTGTGATGTCTTCAAGTAGAGCTAATGAGTATGATAGAAGTGACTAGCATGAATAAATTTAATGTTGCATTTGTCAAACAAAGACAGTAAAATATTTTGAAAAGGGGTCTGCATATTAGTATCATCATTGAGTAAATGGGAAACTTATGTAGGAATGTAAGTCATGTTTTGGTTTGCTTTGCAATTTAAGTCAGAAATGGGACACTGCAGTTTAGATAGTTTCATCTAAAACCCTTTTCTCAGTGAGATCTCGGCTATTTACAAATACTGTGTGAAGTGCTGGTGTGCTTTGGCATTACTTCTGTGTAATGGAAAGCCTGCCACTTTTTCCCCAAACCATTGTTGTGTTTAGCAATTTGAATTCTTTTCTCATGTTTGCACCACTTTAACTGTTACTATTGAGTTAAGGTGTGTATCTGTTAGACTGAAGAAGTAAACTGATGGCTTCTGGATCAGGGTGTCTTTGAGGTCTGTGAAGAAAGAAATTAGATCTCTGAATGTGAGAATGTTTTTGTTTGAGCATGCCTTACCTTTTAAAGTACTGTTTCTGTGTTTAAAGTTTACACTAAGATTGTTTTCTTTATCTGAGAGTTTTAATTCTGTGTTCTTTTTTTTCCATACCATGCAATATATTCCCAAGGTGACAGCAAGTGTGTTTTCTCACCAGAAAATTCTGTGTAATTTGCAAATGAAGCAATTACCACCCAGTTAAAATAGGCCTTTCTTTCTGTTTTGTGCGAGTTCACCTAGACAGAGAATTAAGACCTTTGTGCTGGGAAGGTTTTGCTTTCTTTTGTGTTCTTGTTATATTGCAATGTCACTCTCCTAGAGAAAGTATGTTTACTGTAGGATACGATGAAACAGTGTGGAATGGGCTCTTTCAGCTCTCTCACTGATCACACTACTTTCTTCATGAAAGTACTGGATTGTAATAGCATGGATTGTTGGTGAGGAGTGATTTGGGAGAATGCAATTAGGAGGGACATGGGAAAACTCCAGGAGTAAGATAGAAGAAATGTCAAGCAAGTCAAATTGCTCTTGAGATGTGGTGTTAGTAATTTTGAGCTCTGCTGTCAGCAGTAAGGACTGCAAGGTGCACAGAGGTTGTAAGTCAAGGTTGACACATAGTGGCAGAACTATGTATTAGTGGTTTTGAGAGCTAGGAATTGGTTTATGGAATTAGGTTCCCCATTTCCCTCTCTTCCCACTCCTTCCTTGCCTCCAGCTGAGCTCCTAAGGGAAAGGTTGGGGAAGAGGAATGAGAAGCAGCAGCAGGATGTTTATGCTGCTTGGTAGGAATGTAAAGTAAATAATTAATGATGTGCATTAAATAAATGGGTTTGGGTTTTTTTGTCTTCCTTCTTACTGCAGTTTGCTACAAACTGTCTGTCTCTGCCTTTTGCTCACACAAAAGCATTTGTAAATTTAACCTGTTCCTAGGAAAATCTTACTGAGCTGAGTTTTGGTTTTGAGCATCTTCTGTAGGGACCAGAAGTTTCTTGAATTGGGTGTGACATGTCAAATCTCCACCAACACTTGTCACATTTAGGACTACGATGCAATGGGGGAAATATGGGTCTGGTTGCTAAAGCTCTGGGGCAGTTTATACTGGGTATTAGGAGAAATTTCTTCACTGAAAGGGTAGTTGGAACAGGCTTCCCAGGGAAACAGTGGAATTACTATCCCTGGAAGCGGAAAATCATGTAGATGAGGCCCTTAGTGACATGGTTTAGTGGTGGTCTGGGCAATCCTGGGGTAATGGTTGGACTTTATGGTTTTAAAGCTATTTTCCAGCCTAGTTCATTCTATAATTCCTTTTTTTGAAGTAAGAAAGTGGGATTTAAAAGCTTATGAAAGCAGATGAATTGGTGGTTCTCCTCTACCATCCTTTTTATTTTTTGGTAAATTTTGAAATTTCTATGAGTGCAAGCCTGGCTCGTGTTTTTCCATTCTAAATGGGTTCCTCACACAAAAAGTGACCGATAGTAAAGGTCCCAGAAGGCTTCACACATGCATCTTTTCCTCCCTGCATTTCTGGAGGGAGTTTGAGCTGTTACGAAGTCATTGAAGTACAAATGTTCCAAATCCTCCTTTAGCAGGAGGAAGTAAAAGGAGGGGTTCAGTGGTATTCATTACTAGGCATGCTGTATTTGGCAAGTGGCAGAACAAGGAAGCAAAGGGGTGATGGCCTTAGGTGAAATTAATCTAGTCACTGGTGCTGAGGGACCAAGAGTATTGGACTGATACAAGTAGTACAGATGAATGAAGCTACACATCTTGTCAGTTGACCATGGAATTTAACCTCAGACTTTGCCAATTTAATCTAGGAATGAAGGAGTGGTTCAGTTCTTTCTGAAAAGTGGAGCAGCCATCAAAGTTCTTTTCCATACAATATAGGTCACCAGTCTGCTTTGTAAGTGGACATAATGCTTGCTCCAGCAGCTTTAAGTTTAGTATGAGAAGATGTTGTGACCCAATCCCAGAGTGCAGTTTTGTAGCTGAGTTATCTTACACAGTCTATAAAAGCGTCAAGCTCAGATAGCTCTGATTGGTAGCTGTTGCAGGTTTGCTGTTACAGAGGATTCTGGAGTTTATGAAGCTCAAGTCTTCCTTGCTTATGTGTATAGGAAACTGAGACAGCATCTCTAAGACTGGGAGCTTTCTGCTGTAACCTTCTTGGCTTCATTCAGTACAGAGACTTGCAAAATACAGTACAAAGCCTTGTCTGTGGCCTGCAATTTCTCTCTTCAGCAGGTAATAAAGATGGGTGACTGTGGGGAAGCAGCACGGTAAAGAGTTAACAAATGGACTCAGGCCTCCAGGCCTTATCACCCTGGTTGGGCCGGAGC
>WYDI02039084.1:0-10509 GCA_009867235.2 Psittacus erithacus | reverse complement strand
AACCAGAGCACTGCACCAGCTACTAAGGAGAAAAATGACTGCTACTGCTGAACCCAGGACAAAAGGGAAAAAAAAAAAAAAAAGTTAAAGCTCAGAGTCATTTTGCAAAAAATCCCCAAACCACAGGAAAAACAACTGCTTAAAATTTACATTTAATGTTAAGGGCTATTCAAGGAAATACAAAATTGGGTTTTATTAAATGTTTAAGCATATAGGCAGTGACTGAGAAAGCATTCCTTATTAAGCATTTTTATGGTTACAGCTACTCTGCTGCTGAAAAAGCAACTACTTATAAAAATAAAGCTTATATTTATGGGCAGTATAGCTCAGGAAGGGACCTCTCTTACAAGGCATTTACTGCAGCAGCCATAGCAGCTGAAACATGCTATTGCACAAAAACGAGGGTTTTTTAAAACTCAGGCTAACATTTAACAACTTTAAGTAAATGATAACGTATGAAATTAACTTCCAGCAGCACTAAAAAGCAGACTAGCAAGGACCGAATCAGTGAGGCACTGCTCATCCTCCCACCATGTAAGTGTCTGCCATGGGGCTGAGAAGCAGAGAACATTGAGACCACAACAAAAGCAGATGATTTACAGAGCTGTGTAGATGACTAACAAATTCCTGTGCACAGGACACCTCTCTTTGAGTGGCTGCAACCCTGGTGAGTTCACAACTCCCCTCCTCATTACACTCCCCCAGTATGAAGAACTGGATACAGCTCATCGTATTTTACAACCATCATGAAGGCCGCAAAACATCCCTGTTCTCTAGGCATTACGTCCTCATGTAGTTCTCCTCTCCTTGGTAACTGCCAGCAGCCTAATTTGTGGAAGCTTCTGTTCTACAGCACTCATTACAGAAAGACCTAATTACAGAAGTATGGAGTTACCCCTTCCACACCCAGATGGGATGACCTTTAAAGTACAAGCTGAAGGTCATACTTTAATTCACCCAAAGTCCCCAAGATTATTATTTTACAAAGTATGCACTAATCAAAGCTGTGCTTTAGGATTTGGCAGACAAGCTGTTCTGTCTATCAGAATAACTCACAGATGGTATGTATGTGACACAACATATTCATCATGTTATATTCTTAGGATATGCAATTTTCCCCCTTGCTAAATTTTCCAGTGTTCAGCAAGGGCTCTAAGAAACTGCTGGTGCCTTGGAAGAGAGACCCTTCCAGCCTTGTTGTCTTTAAATTAACTGAATAAAGAAAGAATCTAAAGGCTGAAGAAACTCATTCTCCTCCGTAATTGTAAAACCAACTGAATTTGATATTTTTTACCTTAGGTACTATTTTTTAACTTCTATGCTGTAGCTCATGTTTGTTTTTTGCTCTTCAGTTCACATACTGTACTTTCTTTTTACTTGATGTGTGCCATATTGTTTTAGCTTTTGCTCTTACTTCTGCTTATTTATGATCTTCTTTTTGACCAAAACCTCAGTAAGATTTGCTTTAGGGGCATTTTTTTTAATCTTTTTTTCCAGGTAGTTGCATGCATAAGTGAACCATTAAAACGGAATCAGTTCAGTGAATCAAACTGAATGACAATATACTAAAATGAGCAGAAACATGCCTAAAGGAACAAGATTACTTATTTTACTTATCTGTAATGTAGCTTCCTTTTTTTCTTCTCCTCTAGTTCTTCTGATGAAATACAGAACCACATATTTTTGTAAACACTGGGATGAGTTTTCAGTCATTAATGACACATAGATTTTACAAAGGAAAATGCACAAAGGGAAGATGAACCCACACAAGGTTAGGTTTCGGATGCCATCCCAGCAGCCTATTTTAAAGCTCATCATCTGGAGGAGTTAACCAGCAAGCACGGGGAAGAGTTCATGAAAATAAACTTCCCGCTCCCAATTTCTCTTGTTCCTATTACATCTGTCTGTCATTTACTCCCACTTTGCTTGTGCTTTAGAGCCTTAAGAACAAAAGTCACCTTTATCACTGATCTTTGTTTTGCACAGTTTGCCAGCCTGGATTAGTCCTCGTTCAATGAAGACAAGAGTGGAGAGAAAAATAACTGAAAATTAGGCTCTCTGCCTTGGAAAGAGCAAACCAACAGCCAGCAAACAACCTACCACACTTTCTGCTACAGAATGACAAATGTCACTGCCATGGTCAGAATTTTTCAGTGGTTTTCAGTGTTTTAGCTTTTATGCTGAAAGCCAAAACATTAATAAAGCAATTGAAGTAGTAGGCATGTAAGTCCATGAATGTCAGCAGCAGGGTTTCACATATGTCACTTTGCAGTAATAAAAGACTTCATATATAGCGCTAGGGCTGGATGTTACTATTTTTATTTTTTATATGAGGAACTAAGGACAGGAATGCAAGCAAATGGAGGAGAAAAATGAAGGCAATTCCAATTAATCATTCCCCCTTGTGACATTTTAATGCATTATTGTTACAATTATTCTTAAACGTCCTCAAAGGATCATCACACCAGCTTCTTCAGGCCTCATTTTTCACCAAGTGAAATCTTAACAAGCAACCTTTCCAAGAAGTTTTCATCTCTGAAGGGGCAATACCCGTTATTTCCCTTCCCTTTTTGGGAAACAGGGCTACTACACGCACTGAAATATCGGGTGTGCTATGTTACAAGGGCCTCTTTTCATTTCCTTATATTTTCACTGGCCTGAGGTTTTCCCTGCTTTGGTTTCTTTCTTATTCATTCCCCAATGACCTTCTCAAATTCTGCATTTTCAGCGACTTAAAATATGGCAAGAAAAATGTATCAGCCAGGGTGAGGGGAGATGGAGAAAAGGTGGCGGCGGTGGTGTTTTAAGCTATAAAGTTACTTTGACATTTTTTTCCATTTTACAACATATGAGTAAAATAACCTCTTCTGTCTCAGCATTATTAGTTCTCTGGTCCTGGCACGCCTAAGAGCCTCATGTTGTTTGGGGTGCTGTTTGCCAGGGAACACTTAATATTCTCATCTATCACATGAATCAATAAAACACAAGCCTGTTTTTCACAAGGTGGCAGTGTATTAGGAAGAGTCATATGAGCTGAGTTAATTTAAAAGTAATAGACTAAAATTGTCCACATTACTTTTATTGAACTGACAGAGCAAGTCCAGTGCTGCTAAGAAATTAATCCCATTTCACGGAATCACAGAGCAAGGCTGTAAAAGTTACTGGTTTATCTTAAAAAATAATAATAATAAAATTAACCTCAAGCTCTGATTTTCACTATCAGAATATGGGGATTTTTTTTTTAAAGATACTGCTCAGGAAATGAACAGAATTAGAGCTACACCAAGTCATCCATATAGCCACTAGATTAAACTCACGCTCATCAGATAAAGCCTTCTCCCTGTTGATTAATAAAACTTAAAGCCTGAAAATTAACTTCAGGCACCCCTAATGTGTGAAAGCAAGGAGTAAAGTTCCCATAAATTCTCCTAATTCTCAGCGGAAGGAGAGCACCCCTTCACGGAGCAGATGATTCCAAGGGCTCTGTGACCCTCGGGAAGATGCAAGGTGTCACTGAATGAAGAGGAAAACCAGGATGAAGAGTCCAAAGTTAGAGACATTGGTTTGATCCACCCACCTGAGCTTCTCCTATGAGAACTAAAACCCCAACAAACTCTCCCCAAAACTGAGGGCAGGCAGGATGCTCAGTGCTACATCATATTGGGAGCCTTCTGCTGGCAGCGGTAACTCAGTCTCACACCCCAGCTCCGTTTTGGTTTGATAACACTTTTCTATCTGTAACACCTTTCGATGTTTTCTCCTGAACAAACTTTTACAGAGCAAGAGAGAGAGGAGGCAGAGTGACAGAGGGGAGTGTGGAGAGCACTGCAGGACAGAAGCATTATCAGGATCATTGTCAGCAAAGCAGATTTCACCTTTGATAATACTTATTCTATCATTTCTGGACCCTGGATAGGAGGCTACCAGGCAGGAAACCTTCATTGCAGCATATGGTGATGAACTGATTATAGCTGCATCCCTACACCAATGCCCTCTAACTTTGACCCTTGTTTTCCTAAAAGTTTAGTCCTCAAATTGATAAATTTCCTCAGACATGAAATTAAATTCTTTAGCACCAAAAATATATCTGCATCCAAGGATACATGTCATTTCTCATTTCCTGCTATTTAAATCATTTGACTTTGAGTGAGATATGGGAGAAATTTAAGTTTCAGTACATTTTAGTCTCCATCACGTCAAATTTACAGCCCTGGAGTAAATCATACTGCCAAGACAAATGTCTTCACTTAAATCAGATTTGTTGCTTCCTTCCATACTTCAGAACATTAATAAATTGGAGTTCTAGTTCATAATAATAGTTTCATCCTCAGTGTGCCAGGAAAACCACAAGAAGTTCACAGGAACCTTAATTCACAGTCCACATACTCACTTCTTTAGGTCAATTATAGGCTCTGATTTTTATTAGCTATGTGAAAGCATACACCTGACTCAAATGCTTACAAGTGTATCAGCATGCACACAGCCCATCCAGATGCACAAAGATTTGCTTTAAATGCCTCCTCTAACTGCTGTTCTTATCTTCAGACTTCCTGGAGACTGGAGGCATAAAAACCAAGAAAAGCTCTCTGGAAAAGGGGCAAAGGCACCTGAAAGCAAGCAAAACGGCAGGGATGTTTACAGCACTGAGATTACTTGAAATTTCTCCCCTAGGTAAAAGAAATGTCTAACGCTTTTTTTCCCCTGTCATATTTCCAGCACCTCTTGAATCTGCGCTCTCAAAAGAACCAAGTCCCTCGTCCATTTCTGGTTCTGATGCACAATTATAGGAGCTGCTATTGATGAGGATTACTGATCCAATCCCTCCAGTAAATCACAGAATCATTTGGTTGGAAGAGGCCTTTAAATATCATCTAAGTCCAACCCCCAGGGTTGTAAGGGGTTTCCCTCATCCACATCTTCCACATCCCTGGACTTCCACAGAAATAGTGAAAATCGGGATTTTAAACACCAATCCATTCAGCCTTCACTGCACTGCCTGAGCCCTCCTGTGACCCTTCAGACCCTCACTACCACACACATGCTGGGACAGGAAGAGGGGTCTCTGCCTAGAACCACTTCCTACTCTTCATTTATTCCCTCCATTTCTGTTTTGCAAAGGAGATGATCGTTATATTTTTCCCCATTGCTGCACCACTCTCAGACTCCAGTCAGAGGCCAAGGCATGTCACTTTAGTGTGTATGCAAGATGAAAAAGCAGACTCCCCACCAGGGCTCACAGCCATGAGACAAGGGTGGCAACATGGGTATAAACTGCACTCATGCAACAGCAGTTCAGGGAGCTGAAATCTCAGCATGTAACAAAAAAGGACATCAGCTGAATCTGTTTTTTTGACCCACCACTTGCCTAATCCTTATTCCTAAACCTAAAGACTAAAATAGATGGGGTGAGTGACACAAACCTGGTTTTCTAGCACAGAAAAAGGAACGTGAATGCATCTTTCTAATTGCCACCCATCAAAAGCCCCTTTGACACATGTGGCTCCGGCATTACATATGGCTTGTCAAGAGCCCTCTGTAATGGGAGGCACATGTCAGTGGAATGTTGCTGGGAGCTCTGTGTGATTCAAAACGCTTACTGCAGCATTATTACGGTAATCTTTCAGCATGCTTTTACTCCCCAACCTCTCCCCATTTTAACAAAACAATCCTAAGCCGGTATTAACAACGGGCTTTGAAAACCATACATTTCATGATGAATGGTCACGCATGGGAGATTTGTTTGGAATCAAGATCACTTCTCTCTAAGAATATGACAAGAGATTGAATAATTAAAAATGTAGAGTCAGTAACTAATTTATCATTGCCAGAGTTGCAGGAATATTTTCCACCACAAAACTGATGCCACCAGCAAGAGATTCTGAAAGATCAATGTTGCTGACATATCAGAAAACAAAGTAATTAGGAGACAGCATGCATGTTGTCCTCTGTACCTTTTTTTACATACACAGACAGAAACACACACATATATATAACCTATAGAAACCCTTCCTTTATAAATCCAAGCAGTGATGGGACAGATTAGGTGAGCCACAGAAACAATATTAGTGATTGCCTTAACTGACATGGTGATGGGAGATTATTCTGAAGCACCACCACCTTCTGAGCCTGGAGGATTTATACTAACTGCATACTTCTGGAGAAATCAGCACAAAGCACCACAAACATCTCGGTATTAGTTAATTATGGTACTGCAATATTTTCACCGGAGGCATTTTTGAAATAAACTGCAGCACAGTGATGCTGTTTGTATTGCAATAGTTAAGGTGGTTTCAGACCATAAATTATAAACCTCATTTTTCAGAGTTTATGACAGGGCTATAAAAAAGGAACCAGCCCTAGCCAGTTTTCTTTTATGACATAAAAAAAAAAAATAGCTATTTGAGAGCTATACATTTATGCATGAGTTCAATGGTTTCAAACGATTTTTCCCCTCCCACACTCTCCTGTTTTCAGTATGTACAAAGCCATGGTCGCATTTGATGGTCATTCTCCTCTTCCCCATTACTGTGCCCCATCCTGTTAAATGTATTCCTGCTTAAAATCAGATTATTTTGTTGGGGTTTTTTTTCAGTGGAAGTTAGCAATCTTCTGTGAGTCAGCATCCCTGGGTAATGCTCTGTAAGTATTTAGCAAAGAAATATTAAAGCTGTCATTTTCAGTATGAGGTTCACAGACCCCTGTGGGACTAATTTAAAGGGGTCTGGAGAAGATAATTAAGAAAAGTCAGTCTACTGTCAGTAGGCTTAAACTCATTGAAAAAAGGGCCTATACTTCAGCAGGAAATGTTTAGGAGACTCACAAATACAAAAAACTTCACACCTGCACTGAAATACTAGTTTCTCCCCACAAGAAGAGTATGAATTTAAAGCAGCGTAGGTTGATGCCAGCTTCCAGTACAGAGAGTTTTATTCAAAAGCAGATGTCAGCCTTACAGAGGTTATATGCAGCATCACATGCCAACAGCTTTCGAATGCTACGCCTGCCTCTGAAAGGACCAGTGAATTTGCATCATCCCCACTCCTCCCCACTGCCAAGGTCGCCACTTCACCAAGCTGTCACACAGTGCTACACCTCCTGCTTGTATATATGATCAAGTGAAGGTAAACCTGCCAGCTTAACAATCCTTTGAACTGAAACATACCTCAACCATTCTATGATTCTATCCCAGTTTCTTTGGAGTCTCAGAGGAAGAAAATGTCCTCCACTTGAAATAAAATCTGTCCTTGTCCCATCTCACCCATCCTTTGGACTGTGGTGGGACAGGCTGCTTGAGAGAGATCTTTCTGGGTTTAGATACTGCTTTGCACAAGAGACCTAGCCTATGAACACAAATGCATATTAAAGGGGTACATGGTGCCAGAAGTTGAGATCAAGCTCTTTCCGCACTCAGAGCTGCTTTGATCCTTGTGGGGTCGACTCTCAGGAACTGGTGAAGCCACCACGCATCAAACTGGAAGTATTCAGAGCAATGTGACAAGTCATTTTGCAAATGGGCCACAGGATCCCAAGTCACTTACACACTTTGTGCTCTTCCCACTGCTCATTAATACTGCCAAACAGTTCCATGATATTCAGTTGGAAAGCTCTACAAACGCAAAATGTTCTGTGATAACCAAGTAAGCCTTTTAGCATACAATTCTATGCATGCTTTTCACACTCAGTGTTAAACAGCCCCAGGCAGCAATTTGTTAAAGATAAAACAGGTAACAGTAAAAATATAATAATTTTTCCTGACCCAAAAGCTGATTGCTAAAGAAAACCAGTCTGGCTGACAGCTTGGAAACGGTTTTCTGCCAAACTGGGATGAAATGCAACAGCTATTCTTCCTTGCAACTACACTTCCACAGCCAAGTACTCTTTCAGTCAGAGGTGCAACTGTCGAGTTCTGGCCACCTTTTCACCCCCACTGGCTCAATGCAGTTTCTTAGTATGGTGGTAAATCACTACGAAAACTGTGTCAGTGTAGGTAAACATCATGTCTTTTCATCAGTAAGCAACCATACTCAATTGTCTTTCTTGCCCCTCTGTCACTGGAGACCCTGAAGACTTCTGGGGCAGGGGGTACTGTCTGCATTTCAGAATTTGGCACTATGAGGGTGCTGAGGCGCTGGCACAGGGTGCCCAAAGAAGCTGCGGCTGCCCCATCCCTGGCAGTGCTCAAGGCCAGGTTGGACACAGGGGCTTGGAGCAGCCTGGTCTAGTGGAAGGCGTCCTGCCCGTTATAGGGGACTGGAGCTGGATGAGATTCAAGGTCCCTTCCAACTCAAACCAGTCTGTGATTTGATGATACACAGCAGTTCCCTACTCTCCTGTCTCTTGGCCCTCCATATTCTCTGCAAGAAAAGGTGCTTGGCAGGTATTAGGGAAATCAGCTTGTTTTCAGAAATGGTATCTCTGCTCCCGCTCCCTCAGCCGGTTACCTGAGATAATAATGCCCATGTTCATGTGGATATTTTTAATGGGAATAACTGAATCCATTCGTCAACTTGTGCAAACGCGCAGTTTAAAATAAAAATTACACTCAGGAAGAAAATCCTCCCTGTTGTGGCAAACACATGCCTCCCATTAACCCCAATGAGAGTCACACATGCTTTGAGAAGGTGAGCCCCTGAGTGTTTAGCAATATTCTATGGGCTCTACAGAAATACAAAACCGCAGAAACAGTAAAAACCACCCCAGGCTGATACTGAATGTACCACCAAGACTTTCTAGATGCACAAACATCTTCCATTTATATATAATATATACATGCATATATAAATGAGAGAGAATGTAGAGCAAAATCACTTATCAGGTATTAGTCACAACTTCTTCAAAGGGATAGGATATTTCTGTTTGAATAGCACTTTAAGTACTTTAAATTGAGATACCAAAACCTCTTCAACATCATTAACCTGAATTGAAAATAATCAATAAATAATCATTTTGCGTGTAAGTATAAAAGGCAAATGTCTGCTACATTAATTGTGAAACCCCTTTCTGTACTAATGGTTGCCATAACCTAAGGGATCGATTCCATTATGGATATTTACACAGTGACCTATTAGGAATACACGGAAGTATCATTTTTTTACATTGATTATCCATCCTTAAAACAGATAGTAATGTATACTTAAATGCATGGACTGCAAAAATCATTTTTACCCTTTATTACGTACTCTTTGTTGAAAAGGAAATCGTTTGAGCATCATGGTCTGAAGGACACAATTTCAATTTATGTCTTAAGAAGAGAGGACCATTACAAATGCACATAAGAAAACATAAATCTCTTATTTGTAATAGGTGGGCAGCTGAGTTACCTAGAGCACAAATGTGTCTAATTTCAACCCAAGCAAATAATGTAGGCATTGCTGGGGAAGCAGAAAATAAATGCATATTAAACTTTTACAAATAGTACTGCCTTTTGGAAGTACTTCTGAACAGCTCAATATAAACCAGCATAAACTCTGCTAAGTACACCTGATGCTGGAGGCAGCATGTTTTAATGCGACAGACTCGTACTATGTCAACATTCCACAGTAAATACCAGGGCTACTAGGGAAACAACTGCAAATCCAACCAAAATGGCCAAAAGGTTACAGAGAAACACAATGGAGCAAAATCACCTCCTGCCACAGCCATTAAGGGGACATAAACATCACAGACTTGATGATGATGATCACCACTATCTGGGCATATTTGGAGAAGATGAAGAGAGTTTAACCTCAGACAACTACTCCTTTGTAAAAGTGAAGCCTGGTCATCTTCAGATGACTTTTACAGAGGAGAAACGGTGTCTTTTCTTCCTTTCGGCAGCAACTCTGTGTAGAGCTCTCACCGGGAAAAGAGAAGGAGAAATAAAATAAGGCCTCCTAGTACATTTAAAATAAGCTGTCACTAGGTTAACCAAGCCCAAGAGAAGACTTGTAGTACCCGCTCTGAGCAAATTCACTTACTGATTATCAAATTAATTCAATGACTAGCCCAAGTGCCCGTCATCCCTCAAGGCTGTCGCCATACCTGCCAACAAAACCCAGGCACCGCCTCCTCTCTTAAGGACATTGCATGTGTCAAGCTGAAGGTCCTATTCAAGTCACAGCTTCCTGTCAGTTCTGATCTCCTCACCCATCTTTCATGTGACAATCTCCTTAAAAACGAAGAAAATCTTTTGCAAGTGATGAACCTTCCACCAGCTGGCAAGGCTGGTGGTGGCATAGTGGAGATGGCACCAGACCCTTAGGCTGCCACAGTAGAGCACACATCAATACCAAGAGACACAGGTATGAATAAATCCTCCCAGGGACTTGGAGGGCAGCCACTGGTCTTTCTGGGTTTTATCAGTGTTATGGTTTAAGCTAAGCCATAAATCAAAACCATGCAGCTGCTCACTTGCTCCCCCACCTTCTTTCCCACCCCCCCCCCGCCCACTCCCAGAGGGATGGGGAGGAGAATGGAAAGAATGTAGCTCCCATGGGTTGAGATAAGAGCAGTCCAGTAACTAAGGTATAA
>WYDI02039082.1:1359-17136 GCA_009867235.2 Psittacus erithacus | reverse complement strand
TATTTCCCTTATCATTATTGTTATTGGTGGTAGCAGCAGTGGTTTGTGTTATACCTTAGTTACTGGACTGCTCTTATGTCAACCTGTGGGAGTTACAGTCTTTCGATTCTCCTCCCCATTCCTCCGAGAGCAGGGAGAGAAAGTGGGGGGATTGAGTGAGCGGCTGCATGGTTCTGGCTTGCGGGCTGGGCTTAAACCACGACAGGCTGAGACATAGATAGGGAAAGCATCTCCCAAGCCCTCTCCTTTGACAAAAATAAAGCATCTCCCAAGCCCTCTCCTTTGACACTGAGTAAGGGTTTATTATTGTTCTTCCTACCATCATCATCAGTAACTGAGACTGGTATTACTGTTCCAGTGTTCCTCCTCTTTATTATCAGTAAGGTGTGTTGGCTATTACAGTAGTTAAGTATAACTTTAACATGTTTTTGCTCTGAACCCTTTGCATGCAAATGCAGTTACCTAGCAATTGAAAAACAGGAAAAGTTTTGTAATAAGTCAGAGGGCCCTCTTTAACTTTCAATTGCAATAGTGTAAATCTTTTAGTCATTGAAGCTTGAAGGAATCCTCTCAGGAAGAAACAAAGGCTAGTGAGTCCTGTAATTTCAGAAGGAAGTGCATGGATGCAGCTATCTCAGGTAACCCAGGTTTAAGTTCTGAAAAACCTCCATATAGGTCCCACCCAAATCACTGACTTGCAGGAGCAGGAATTCAGCTGTTCCCTGCAAACTGCCTTTTCTGTAGCCATTAGGTTACCACTAACATCAGAGAGCAGCATTCTGCCAGGCTGGGACATGACTGTGGTGCTGCTGGAGGGGTAGTTCTGGGACAACCCAGACCGTAACTAGGCTTTTACTGTAATTGTTTTACAAAGATTATGAGCTCAATTAATTCTATTTCTTTTTAATGGGGCTGCTTAGAAATGAGAGAATACAGAATTATTTTCATCCTTCCCTCCCTTCCTTCCTCCCTGGGTGACTTGCAAGAGTGTGTCTCAACTCCTTCATCTGAAAACAGTTATAATGGTCCTTGTAGGACTATCCTATAATGAAATTTCATACCACAATTTTATTACAAGAATTATGGAACATGTATTTAACTCCAGTGCAGTCAAAAATTTTCTGTTTGAATGTGACATTTTAAAGCTGAAGTATTTTAACAAATGTGCAATAAGTAAAAAAAGGCAGATCAATTTTAAAAAAATGTTATATAACAGTATTGTTGGATGCTATACAGATAGATCTTGAACATTGCACATACTGTTCTGGCTAAATGGCTTCCATAGGACATTTTTGATCAAAAATGTTGCATTGCAGGAGTACTGCTTATACCAGATACTAGAATTTCTTTAATAGATTTTACTTTTTCATCTGCTGAAATGTCAAAATACTGGCTTTGTCTTTTCAAGGTTGATGACCTTAAAATATTTTGAAGTTTAATGTACATGAAACTATACTGGATATACTGATACCTCTAAACATAGTCATTTGTTCATTCTTTGTTATCACATTGGAGTACAATCCTTGCTTTACATTTATGGTGCACATAAAATCCTATTCTATTTACATTCTTGGTGCACATCTGGTTGCACTTCCTTAGAATGAATTGTTTTCAGCTAAAAATAACTCCAAGCATATAGATATTTTTATTTTTCAACAATAGTTAATATCTTTCTTTGGAATATAAATCTTTTTCTTCAAGATTACTTTTTCCTAACTCACTGCAGATCATTATGATGTGCTAAAACTTCATCTTGAATGTCCAGCATAAGTGCTTGTGGTTAACGGTTATTTATTCTCTAGCAAATAGAGGTCACGTGTTTCCTATAAGTATTATAAGCAATGTGTTAGTATCCGCTTAGAAGCATAACCTTTTCAGCATTGTGTATTTTCCTGATACTTTTCAGCATCTGGTCTTTTTGTTTAATTTTTTTTTTCAGGAAAATAGAAAGGTAATATAAGTTGCTATTCACAAGGCCTTGAAAGATACACATATGCAGGTTATCTGATGTTAAAGGAGCAATATGACACTTGCAAAAGTAAAGGAATGCTAGAATTGTCAGTCTTATTATGGGTTGGCAAGAACACATTATTTTAATAGTATGGAAACAGACTGTTTTCTCCAGAAACTTTATCTCACAGTAAAGCCATCATTTAACAAGAGGATTATTTTTAATTTTGCTCTTACTTTGTGGCTGAATGGATGGCCCCATGTTATTTTAGTGTTCACTATTGAAATTCTGTTTTGTGTAGTGAGTGGCTGTTCTTATAGTGAATTTCTTCTGATGTCCACAACTGTACTCCTGGAATGCCTCACTGGTTTTCACAATATCTTGGTAGGAAGGGAAGAGGGTATTAGAGAAAGGAAACTGAAATGTAGAAGCATTAAGATCTGAAATTTCCACTTTTTTTGGGCAAAGCCCAGTGTTTGAGAATATGGCATGTGCTTTCATTTCTCCTACAGGTGAACACAGTCTTCATCTGATAGGGATGGGTGAAAGTAGGTTCTTTGTAAGGCCGAGTAGCAATACAGAAATGTTATATTCTGTCATCTTGATGCCTACATTTTGCTGACGAATATATTCAGAAATCAGAAATGGTGGCATTCAGAGGCCAGGGTTCCAGACTGCACCTTGTACAGGAACATCCTTGTGAGGACGTTTGCTTTTCTATCTGAGTTTTGCTAGCTTGAACTCTGATGCTCATGTCCTTCTGCCTGCCTTTGTTACAGTCCTGTCTCTCTCCTATTACAATTCCTTGTCCATTCCCATTCCTTCTATTTAGTCAGATCAAGACTCTGCTTTCCAGTTTCTTCATTTCAGTCTCATTCTTGTTGTCTTGTCATGTATCTGTCATGCAAAACCAAGTGTCTGTTCTGGTCCCAGCTCTTGCCTGATCACTACTCTTGAATTTCCTCCTGTCATGTATAACCACCCAGTTTAACTGTTTAATCTCTGTTCTAAATTCTTGCCCCAGGTTTCTCACCCAATTTTAATGTTGACCTTTCTTGCCACTTTGCATTCAGGTGACATTCAATGACTATCCATCTTTGCAATGTCAGATCCCATAAGGGGTGAAGGTGTCCAAGCGCTGTGCCTGAGAGTGAATCTGCTGAACTATGCATTCCCACTCAGGAAACGTGATTTTTATTTTGGACAAATTTGAGTATATTCTTAGGAGAAACGCAATTGCAAGTCACAAAAAAAGGGTCTTATAAAAGAAACCTTGATAAATAAGAATGCTTTCAGTTTTCTGGCTCTGCCTTTCCCTGAGCCCTTGAGCAGCATGGTTCAACTATGCCTCTCCTGGGCCTAGCAGGGAAGGGGAGTAAAAGAAACACCTCCTGCCTCTCATGGCTGCCAAAGCATGCTGCCAGAGGAACTACTGCAATAGGAGAAGCTGAGAAGCTGGAAGCCACTCCTCTGCACATGTCTTGCCTCCCTACTTGGTGTCCTCCATAAGCAGCTTCCACCGGCTGGAGCCTGCAACATGTGCTGAGAAGTGCTCTTCTAGGGCTTGTGCAGGGGTACAGGTCTGAAAGGCAGTGTAAGTGACCTGGCTTTTCCTGTCATGATAAAGGCATCTACCTCAGCTCGTTCCACTCTCTGTGTGCTAAAACAGGCACCCAGCCAGTACTGTTTCTGCTCCTTTGCCTTGGAAGTGGAGGAATCATGTCAGCTGTCAGGAGAGATCTGTAGTTTGGCAGGAGGAGCTGGAGCACCTCATGCTCACGTCATCCACCAGGACTCTTGTCCCTGCTGTTTCCTGTACCCACACCCCTCTGCTACCCCTCTGCAACCAGACCACAAGCTCGTGGCAGAATAACAGCGCTGCTGCCATCAGATGTCACTGTGAGGGGCACCCCTGCTGATGACAGCCTTTCTGCTAGCTGTCATTAAGTGGGCTTGGAATTTGTTTTAAATAAAATGGAAATGCCTTATTTGCACTGCTGTTTTTCAAACCATATGAGGTTCTGAATCTGTCTTTATAAAGAGAAAACTTCAAAGCCCTGAAAGAAAGCAGAAGTCAGATAGTAACTTCAGGAAAGGGGAGAACAATTCCCTGGTCAAGAAAGTTCACAAAATCAATAAGCTGTTATTTTTACTTCCCACAGTATGTGGATGAAAGATACCAAAACTTCAGGAATTACCAATGTGCAAAGCACTTTAGGAAGAGTTTCAAATGAGAAGGACGTTTCAGGTGCCTGCTTTTATGCATTTGAACAGCTAACTTTGAGATGTTACTCAGTGTTTCTTTCACTGCTGCACTTCTCGGTCATGTGCATGCTTGGCATTCTGAGTGATACAGGTCAAGGGCAAAGTGCTATGCAACAGTTTTAAATTTAGTAGTTCCCAAAACACACTTCTGTTCATGAGGTATCCAGCATAATGCTGTGCTTTGTCACTTTATGCAGTAATTTGAAAAAGATTAAAATTCTTAAAATTTGGAAGAGATGGTAAGACATGAATATTTGGCAAGAATTTCCTAGATAAATCAGTTACGCAATCAGACTAATTAATTTTGTTTCCAAGGGCGTTTTGTTTTGTATTGTATTTTTAAGTGCTGCTGAAATCTCCCAGATTAACAGTATTTTAGAAACTGAAGTTATTATTGAACATACATAGCAACATTCAAGACCAAACAGTATAGATCAATTTTTCTATATCAGACTCTGCTACCGTTTAAGAAACTGCCCTCAGTTTGATGAGGATGAGGGACTGGCCTGTGGGGCATTAAAGAAATAAATAAACTATTGCTAAGGTTACCAAACACTGTATTTAAGTAAACAGACACTTCCAACAGCCATAACTCACATACACTTTAAAAAGAAGCAGTATTGCTCAAATCATGTGAGTACTTGATAATCTTACATTCCTGCTTCAAGTTAAGAGCTGTGGTGGACAGCTTTCAGGATTGTATATTTTTGCCTATTAATGCTTTATTAATAAAAGTCTAGAAAACTGATCTGAGATTATATTATTGCCTAGTGCTAACATAGAGAAATGGCATAAATAATAAAATACATTATTTTCTTAAAGGAGGCCTTGGCATACACAGGCATCCAGCTTCTTTTGGAATGAATCACGCAGAGAAGCTGAATTGCATCTTCTGTAGTGACTCATTTTAGTATACTTCTTTGTTAGACCTCAGCTCATGAAACAAATAAATTCATCAGCACAAATTTGTCTCATCCCCACAGTTTATTTCAATCACTAATGGTTCTTATCATGTCAAGTTATGTGTGATACAGGGACCAAGGTGCTGAAAATGGATATAAAATGCTACGTAGTATTAATGGAATGAAATTTTAGCTTCTTGTAAATACATGCACCAAAGGACAAAACATTTCTTATTGTTTGAAAACTTCAAGGGAATGTTGACCTGGCTTGGTAAAAGGAGCATCAGTTGCCCTTTTGAAATGAGCAAAAATTGTTTTGATTTTGTTCAGAGGCAGCTTGGTAGCTGAAGCAGTCTACATCTCATGTGGTCAGATATTACGTGATTTCTGTTCCACTTCATTATCAGAAAAAAAGGGGAAGGTAACATTAGTAGGTCACTGAGAAAATCTCTAGCTGGTAATGCTTTCTGATGCTGAAATTCAGAGAGTTTGTAGATTGTGTCTGTTTGGGTATTACTGCAATCTGAAAAAATGAGAGACATTTAAATATCCAGTCATGTTTTAAACCTTTTCTAAACCAGCCTAGTGTCTGAGATGTTGTTTTCTATTCTGTTTAAGCAGCTGAGTTGGGGAATTTGGATATGAAAAACTATTTACATTTACCATCTCTTTTATTCTCTGATCTTATTATTTTTGTGTGTTTATTTGAACACATGTAGGCAACAATAAAGACATTTGGAAAGGCCGTCAAGTTTGCAGCGCCTCACCTTTAATGTTATTCCTTCATAGAACAGAATTGTAGAATAGTTGGGGTTGGAAGGGACCTTCAAAGGTCATTCATGTTAGATAGCTACCAGAAACTAGTAGAATTATCAGTAATTTTATGTATTTTAGGGAATCCATGAAGAAGAATATGTTGTTTAAACTGAATAATACTCAATATTGTTTTGCGTTTCTCTTGTATCTTTCACTGAAATGATCCCAAAAATACCAACTCTGCATAAAAAGCCTTATGTGATGTTGCAAACTGCAATCTTGTGGGATACATATGTTATATGTGGGAGTCAATTAATACCATGATATGCTTATTAATCTTTTGTAGGAGTGTATCTTCTATGCAATTACATTGATTACATTTACTCTTTTTTGTTCACATTGTAAACTACTGATTACTTGTCCTTTCAGTGTTTCCCTGTGGAAAAGAATTATTTACTCTAAATAATTTTTCCTGCCCCATGAAATGAGTGACCACAGGACAGGTTGTAGGAAGAGCTGTTTGAAGAGATGGAAGAGGGTAGGGACTCAGAGATGACTGATTTTCACGCCAAAAGTTTACAGTAAAATTTTATTTTCTACTTCAAATAAGATGCCTTAAACAGCAGTGTTAGATCATGCTTGCTCCATGACTGGATTGAATGCTTCTTATTGTGCAATTTAAAATCTCCACATAGTGACACTACCTGCCATAAATAATGCCTAGTTACGGGGCCTTTAATTTTGCATAATTTGGATAATGAAATGCTCAAAAGAATTTCCAGCAAGACTTGCTCATATTTTTGGGTAGTCTGATGAAAATCTGTTTAGTCTAAAGGTTATTTATTTGCTTCCAGGCTACAGGGAGGGCACAGTATCTTGCAAGAGGTGGAAGAAGGAACACAGACATAAGGATTAACCTCTGTAATCAGAAGATATAGTCAGAGTGGTTTTTGTAGGATCACAGCTGGATCCTGTTTTATATTTCTTGCCAGCTCACCATCTCTGACTTAGTTCTGAGCTATTCCAAGTGTTGCTATCTTAAATCAAAATGCAGTTGTGAGTCTGGGGGAGGTATCAAAGATTAAATAACCCAAAGTCCATTCTCTTTCTCCAAGATGGTATTTTCCATAATGTGATGTAGGTATATTTTCTCTATTACAGAGTACTGATCAAATACGGCTCCTCATAAAGGTACTGCTTGTAGACACTGATATTAAGGGAGATTATAAGGATTAATTATTAAGGGAAAGTGCTGTCGAAGTGTATGTGTCCATGTGTCCCTACAGACTCCTTTTTCCCCAGCGTGCTGACACGTACCAAAGTTTTTTTTTACCTGATGTGTCATTTACTTACTCATTGTACTCTCAGTTTGTGAAGAAATGATGATGATGAAGAGGATGTTTATTTTTCTGATTAGAGAGACATACGTGATTTCACTGAATTTCCTTTGTTAATCTGTTACTCTTTGCTCAAACTGGCCAGGCTTTGCATAGCTGGAAGTGACCTGCTTTTGATCTCTGCCAAATTCCATTGACTGTGGTAGAAGGAAGTGCTGTAGGAAATGTGTAGAGTGGCAGGACATAATTAGTCCAGCCACTCAAGTTAGTTATGCACAATGTCTCATCTTAAAGATAATGAATTTGCCCCCTTTAGTTTGTTCAATGATTCTTTTCTTCCCCCTGCAAGTTTCCAGACTCCCAGTGGGATGATTCATCACGTGCAGTAGGACTTGCACAGACTATGCAGAAGGAGGAGTGAGTCTTTGACTGTTTCTCAATGTAATTCCACGTCTTGTCTAGCCATAATCTTTAATGTCTTAATTTTAGGTGGTTACCACTAAGAGACTTTTAATTAGGTATCTGAAGGTTATATATTAAAATTACTTCTGATGTACTGATGAGGGTGGCTGGTTGATTGTAACCGAAAGCTATGTTCTTGTTCCTGATCCAGAATCAGCCTGTTGTAAAAAGCAATTGAAAGTAATTAATTGATTAGGAGTATGTTAAAAAGAACCTTTTCTAACATGCTCATTTACTGAAAATTGTTTAATTTACAGTACCTTTCTTATCCAGACATTCAGACGAGTTACCTGCAACTTCAGTTTTCCCAAATCTCATGGATTTTAGGTATGGTTCTGCTTTAAAAAGTCATTGTAACAAGGGCAGAATTGGAGCCATCTTTTCCTCTGCTCTGTTGTTTTGAGTGTTCTCAGTTCGCAGTCTTTCTCCCTAAAAACAGTCCAATTCATTCAGGACTCTAAGAATCACTGTAACTTTGCAATTTAAGCATCGTGTTCTGTCAGAAAGCCAAATTTTGACACCCAAAGTGCAAACATTTTAAAAAAATCTCCCATGTTTCTCTGCAGCTTCTTCTAGCTGTGGTTTGTGAGAAACCGTTAATGTACATTTTAATTCCAAGAAAAAGCCTTGGAATTCCAAGAAGAAGCTTGAAAAACTGTGAATCACATTCTTCTTTTAGAAAAAAAGATGCCTCTATGCTGGAGAAGGATTGCAGCTCAAGGAAGCATTTTCTTGTTAGTTTAAATGCCTTTCAATTGATGCACGACTTTTGTGGATCTCCTTTTTAGTTGCTTAACTCTGCAATACCTTGAAACAGGACTTGAATTGCCTTGTTCACAGCTATTCATTCCCTGAGGTGGTGGCAAGGTAAGTGTTGTGACAATGATGCTAACCCCCTTTGTGGATCTTTTCCATAGTATATAATTCTGTTGATGATGCAGAACACTGTACAGGCAATCCTAGTCTTCCATCAGCTCTTTCAACGTTCTGGCATATGATCTAATTCTATTGGTAGCTAAATGTTTGTTCTTGCCCCTTGAGGCAGCTTCCCTACATTTCTTCATTCTGGAAACTTGTGTGCATTGCTTTTACACTTATCACCTAGGTGTAATCTGAAATGCCCGACAGATTCTTAAGCTGTGTCATCCTGTTCCTTTATAACTTGTGTTTCAGGTTTTTTCTGTGCTCAGGATATATATTTTTTTTTTCTCCACTAAAGTATTTGAAATAAAAGTGTGGTTGAAAAGTATGATGCTGCATCTTCCTGCCAAAATTTGAGTCAAATCAGTGGTTAAGAAAGCAGTTCCTTCCAAGCTCTTGATGCAGGCTGGAAGCTCATCAATGAAACCTTTCATTTTTAAGAGATTTCAAAATGTAAGCTATTGGGGGTGGGAGAAGGGCTGTCTACTTAGTTGGTAGTAGCATTATATGCCCTTCATGTAATTTAGAATTCACGCTTAGTAAGGACTGGAATCTGTTTTCACCAGTGCAGTGTTTTTCAGCCTGATAAGGGTATATGTAAGTGCTTTCATAGAAACAGAGTGGTTTAAGCCCATGCTAAAAATAAAGCCTGTCTGTACTCGTGTTACTGAATCAAGAGTGTTTTGCTGTAAGATAAGCTAGTATGCTTTTATCACTGCAAAGCAAGTGTTTGCTAGTAGGTAGAAGAGCCCAAAACTGTTACTTCTTTTATTCCTATCCAGACACAAACTTACCCGCTCACCTGGAGGTTATTTCAGCTCTGCTTTTTTATAGATTGAATTAGCCACAAATCTCTTCACTGTAGCTTCCTGCTTAGAAATGGTGCTTCCTTTTTAAACTTAAAATCAGTGTATGTGGTTCTAGCTGTTTCTTGTTATACAGGTGACAGCGGTTACTACCATTAATTTGTCCCAGATTGTGATTTTTTTTTTTTTAACTGAGTTAATACCTTTGCATTCTGCAGAATTTTAACTGTATACTATATTCTTGTAATATTCATGCTGTGTTCCCATGAATTTCTGTGAAAAGGGAACTTAGCTTTACAGTGCTAAAAAACCCAGATTGTTTTACATAATTGTTATGAAATCAAAGTGGTTAAGCCTATCTGAAGAATATCTAATACGTGACTCAGCAGCTGAGATTATGCTAGAGAGAAATCATTTTCAGATCTCACCAAATTAAATCAGGTGAGTCTGGGTAAATAGAATAGTTACAAGTAAAATGTCTTTTAAGAAGGATTTTTTTTTTTTAATATCCACGCGTATTTTGGCCATCTCCTGGAAAATTACTGAAATAATTGCAGGTAGAATAACGTTCATATCCAGAAAGCGCTGGAGCTATCTTCATTATGCATATATGCATGCAGACATTTAATCATAAATTCATTTTATTATTCATCTGAAAATGTTACTTCAGTCTTAAAGTGAACATACAGATTAAGTGTCCTGGTTAATTTTTTTCTTCAAAAATATAGAGAATGACCTGTTAAATTATTTTTAATAAAGATTCGGAAGAAAAAAGAGTATTTTTTTGTTACTTAAATGATTAAAAAATGAGTAAATAGTATCTACATAATGCCTTCACACATGCTTTTCCTCTAAGTCTGTGTTACATATCTCAGCTTTGATTTCATCTTAAGTCCCCTAGGCTGAATGAAAGATCAAAAGTAACATTAGCAGCATTGAGTTTATCATAGAACATAGGTGTAAGAGTGGTAGATAAGATGCCAAGAGGATTACTTAAAGAAAAAAACCAAACAGAATTATTAAAAAAAAAATAAAAATAAAAGGCTATATGGATTTGATTCCAGCTTTCTGTAGTTCAGTGTAAACCGCTGTTACTGCCCTTGAATCCATGTGTGCCATTGTGCATACAACTGGAAAACACTGGGAAATGGTGAGAGGCCATTCCTGTAATTCAGAAAATTACAGATGATCTATCTTTTCCAAAACAGTAGTTTCTTTTAATAAAGTAACTGGCAACAGTTTAGGTATTTGTCCCTTGCTGCTTAAGATACTTCTCAGGATAAAAGAATTAAAAATAAAAATTACAGTGTTTATACAATATTGAAAAAAAAAAAAAAGTTTCAAAATCATAGAGAGACCAAAGGCAGACTTTACCCTTAATCTTTTTATCTTAACATTCTTAATGGTTTGCTTATCACAGCTCATTCGTAAGTTACTATAAGATTATATTACTGTGGCAGCAAATATTACTTCCATGTGCAGCAGCTAAGACCTTTCTTCTATACTTCCATTGTTCTGTTTTATTTAGTGGGTAATCTTTCATTCACATTAAAAAGAAAAAAAAAAAAACAGACATCCCCCCCACCCCCCCCCCCCACCACACCAACACCACCCCCNNNNTTCATATGTATCAAAAATATGGGGAAGAAGTCATATGCCTGGTCCCAGTCTGGAACTGAATGGTAAGCCATCTCTGGCAGAGAACTCAGGTATTTGGATGGATAGCAGAGCTAGTGGAAACTATCTGGAGCTCATCAACCCATGGAAGGCAGCAGCTACTAGAAAACTGGTTTAAAGTAATTTGAGTCTCTGAAGGTGTCACAAACTCAGAGTGATGAAGCACCACCAACTGCTCGGATAGGCATTTTTCTGGAGTTCTCGAGAGCATATCAAGTGTTTCATTTAGGAAGAAAAATGCATGTCTGGCATGCTAGCCTTGGAAGGGTGTGAGCACACTAAGGCCCAGGTGGTTGAAGCAGCTGCAGGTATTGCTCTTCTGGTGTTGGCGCAAATGTTCATTTACAGAGCTTCTCATCCCTCCCTTTCCATGCTGCAGCTATCTGTCTGCCTGAAGGATATTGTTAGGAGCATATTCTTAGTTTTGGATTTGTGCTTTTCTATTCTTCATCTGAGACTTGTCCTGAAGATCTCTCAGTGAAGTGGAGAACATTATGGTCTCTTTACAAGAGAAGATGCCTCTCAAACTCCTGTCCCCCAGAAGTAAATACACGTTTTACTGAAATCTTTGGTAGCAATTGAGACATTTTGAATGTAAATAATGTAATACTTTTTTTCTTTTTTTTCTTTTTTTTTTTTTTTTTTGCAGATGCGGTTGCATCAAAACAGGGCTATTTCTGCAGCTCTTCCCAGGGTCTTACAAGGTTTATGTTTCTTCTTCCCAAATTTTGAGGAATTTTCACATAGTTGAGGCGCTCGAGATGACCTCAAAGCCACTAATTAATATTCCAGAATGTTAATGGCATAGTACGTGTAGGAAAGTGGGTTATTGAGGAATGGCAGTAATCGTTCAGTAACTGAAGCGGTACCACAACTCTGTTACAGATTTGAATTTTGACACTGTATCTCTGCACGGCATCTCTGCCCCTTCACCAGCAATATCCGGCTGAAAGAGAAATCTTGGCATTCCTGAGATCTAGCGCGCTCTGTCTTGTCTTAGAAAAGATAGTTAAAAACAGGAAAACAGGTTTCAGCCTAGGAGGAAGAAGAGATATGAAGTCTCATTGGCTCTAGGACTGTCAGAATTTAAATGTAGCGTATTATGTAAATTTAATTGCCTTTGGTTTGCTTGTCCCCAGCCCCCAGTGGTAGCTGCCTGCAAGTGTGGGAAATAGAGCACATTAAAACTTGCCTGTGCAGGAGCTTAGTTAAGATGTGAATGCTTTGTGGGGACCAAGGAAGCCCAGTACAGACTGAATCCTCAGTAGAGGATCTCTTGTATCACAGTACTCTCTTCTGCGTCAGAGGATTTGTATTTTTCAAAGGTTAGACTGGCCTTATTTGAATGAAGTTTTGCAGACATCAGAACCTCTCAGCAGGTAATAATATGATCCTCCTGAAGCAAGCATCCAAAATTTCAGCCAAATTAATATTTGCCTAATTCTGGAAAAATTAAAGTGTGAAATGCCAGGGAATGTTAATTTCAGGAAGTAATTCAAACTCTGACAATCTGAAAAGGCATAAAGAAGCTTGTCTTAGTAATTTCATTCATTAAATGATTACCACAGTATGATAATTTAATTTTTACTTGGGCAGTTGGCAGTACCTTTTTCTTATCTTGTGAGTGTTACATGTATGTGTGTGTGTTTCACTAGGTCTGGAAGGTCTCAAATGAGACTGTAAACTCTTTGTACTTGACATAGCTGTAATACAAAGCAATTACAGGGGCCAAAACCTGAAGTGTTGTGGGTGGTCTATTGTTTTTTTCTCAGTCTACAGATTGGAAAGGCGCATGATCCATAAAGATTACATTCTTATATGTCTACCAAAAAGTGATCCTGTTTCTCCTTAGATTCACTACACTTCTTTAAAGTCAAGCCTGTCCTTTCTCCTATGTTCATTCTCCTATGACTGCTTTCAGCCCTTTCTTTGAGAAATTCTCAGTGCAAGGCTCATCAAATACCAGGACTTTTCAGACAACCCGCATTGTCATCAGAAAGAAAGCAAACTTACAATGACTTCGTACACCTCATGTCACTTCAGTCTTAGACTTCTCTGGTAAATCTGGTCAGTAACCAGTTTATAATAAACATTTAAGCATTTTTAAAATGTCGATGCAGTTCTATGTTTTTCAAAATTCTTGTCATGTTCTTGGCTTATAATATCATTAACCTGACTTGGTCATGTTTTGTTAAGTTGGCCTCACTGAGGAGAAATGCAATTTACAATTTTAGGAGAAGGCTGAGAAGCTACAAGAGGTTGTTCTTGACTATATAAAGAGCATTATTTGTTCTTATAAACAGTGCTAGATTTGAACTGATCTCCCCCTGAAACCAGCTGCTGGGTCATTGGAAAAGCATTGGTTTCCTGGCAGAAGAACCAGGAAAAATACAGAAGAGGGGGCAAGAGTGAGTGTGTTTGGCAAGTAGAATGGAGATTTCCTGAGAGGTCATATAGTGGAAGGATTACAAGTCGGACAGGATATTGGAAGGCTGTGGGAAAGTGATGTAGCTATAACTTGTCTTGATATGGTGAGATATAAGGAAGGGTATGCATCTGCCGAGGGCCTGTATAGCTGTACTGATTCATGAGGAAAGACGAACCACATAGTGATACATGGATAGACTCCACAACTAGTTAAGGTTGTAAAGTAGGTATGCTTTATTCAGCGCCGGGCGCATGGGGGTCGCTCTTCCAAAGTCATGCGCGCCTCAGCGTGGTCTGCCTCCATCTTTTATACATATGCATTAGGCTATGCAACATGCCTATACAAATTCGTGTCATATCCCCGCCTCATATTATAGTGAGCTGAAAGGTCTTTTGCGCTTGCGCAGTGCCTCCTGGTGGTTGTGGGCAGGGGTCTCGAGATGATGTAAACGGGTCTTCCTCGATCTGAACTTTCCACCTTTTAATTGTTACACATGTTCCCTGGCTGTTTGGGGTAGAAGTGATGGCTTCTTCCCCTTATCAGTAGCCTTGGTCCTCCCACCCTGTTCTACCATGTAGAAGAAGTGATGGCTCACCCTTCTCTGTCAAGCATGATAAGTGTTTGAACAAGCATCATTCTGAGTAAGCAATATGCAATCAAATCCTAGCCCCGTTTGCATCATCACTGAGTAAGCAGTTGTTGAGCAAGCAGCTTAACCCTTCGCATCCAATAGTATATTTGTGTTTTCTTTCCGTTCCTTCTGACCTTCGTTCTTTTGAGACCATTTTTAGAAAACTTATTCATTGTGCGGCATTAGCAATACATTTCCTGGAAATTCCAAGACTTATTGTGTTGCAACCTTACATGTTTCTAAGGGAAATGTTTTATTTATGAACCATCTTTAAATAGTCAAGTCAGTGTTCTGTTTTTGAGTCAACATGAAACTATTCCTGCAGTGTTATGTAATTTTTCTTTTCTTCACTTTAAATATTCTTCATGATGATGGTAACTTGCCTATTGTAGAAGAAATAAGGTATGTTTCAGTAGATGGAGTTTTGAAGAAGTGGGAAGAAAAATGTATCAGTCAAGATAAAAACCAAACATTGTTAAAAGCTGCTGAGTTTATTTCACTGTAGCTGTATGTATGTGTTATGCATTTTAAATCCTGATGATTTGATGTCAGAGGAAAACTGATGTCAGAAAGTTAAAAGTCAGGGATATTTGTTATATTCTTTTACAGAGACATTCCACCCCCAAACAATTGCTAGGAGAGAATCAGTTTCAGACATATGAGACATTTTAACAGGTTTGATAGTTATTTATAAGTTATATATAGTATATGCCATAAGTAACTATGATATTTCTTGGAATCACCATGGAAAAAATAAATGCCTGCTACAGAATGTGTTTCAATTAATGGTAAAAAGTGCTACATACAAGCAAATTCAATAGAAAAGTACTCTCCAGTATTATCTGCAGCACACTCACAATCTGCACTTACTACAACAAGAAATTTTAAGTTTTCAACATTGAATGTCTACTATGTTTTATAGCGTAATGATAAATTTTACACAAATGGGCTGTGAGCGCATATGGAGTATTGTAGTGAATCTTGTCTCTAATGCAAATTTTTACCCAGGGAAGACAAAACTATTGAATCATAGACTAATTTAGTTCAGACAGAACCACAGCGGATCATCTGGTTCACCTACCTATGGGAAGCAGAGCTAGCTGGATTAGTCAAATAAAACCAGAGAATAAAGAAGTTAAGGAATAAAATTATATGAGTTTTATAGCTTGAGAAATTGCTCTAAGTGAATTTGAAGAGATGGAAAAGAAAGAGGAGTCTTGGTAGGGTGGCACCTTAAATGGATGTGGTTGAAAAGCCTGGAATACTGACTTCTGAAATAGAGCCTTCAGTGTGTTGTTTGACACATGGCCAGCAAAAATACTACTGAGTGAATGGGAATCATGAACTAATTATTGCCAGAAAGACATAAGCTATAATTCTCACTGAGGATGCTAACACCTTTCTTGAAACATATTACTGTTTATAGAAACTGTATTTTAGACAGCTAAAATGTTATTTACAGTTCCAATTAATGTTTTAAATGCTATTTCATATCTACTTGTCAAAAGGAGTGCGACGAGCAGGTCTAAGGAGGTGATCCTGCCCCTCTACTCTGCTCTCATGTGACCTCACTTGGAGTATTGTGTGCAGTTCTGGTGTCCTCAACATAAAAAGGACGTGGAACTGTTGGAACAAGTCCAG